>CP092090.1:14712944-14755444 GCA_029203775.1 Neoneuromus ignobilis
ACGTTTCTAAAATTCAAAAGTCTCTAAAATCTGTCACTAAAGAAAGTTAAACACAAATTGTTATCTTTTTATTCAGAAACAAGCATTTTTTTAAATTATATTGATTTTAATTAAATGTAATGCTGTATATATCATTCGTTATGTAAAAAAGAATTTACTGTTTGAATGCAATACAAAATCATTTGTGATATTGATTTTTCAACATCGATTTATTTTAATAAAAACTGTTATTATACATAATAAATATTATTACCTATACAAAGTGGATAAATGAAACCTTAAAACGCACCTATTAAATTTCTATTTTTAGAAACATACTTAATAATGAACATCAGAAAACGGTCCGTTGCTTTCATTTCATGTATTTATATTTATTTGTATTTGTTTCAGACGAACAAGAACGTGTTCAAAAGAAGACCTTTGTCAATTGGATTAATTCTTATCTGTCCAAGGTAAGTCCGTTACTCCAAAATAAAACCGCATTAGTGTGATAATCCACACGTTTCTCTTATAAACTCGACGTTTACATGCTGTTTCTGCAATTTTTCATTCGTGTAATTATATCTCGTTCGCTTGAAATTTTATTTAACTTTTTATATCAAATGTTGTTATACATCATTCCGGACAATTGGATCAAATGTATAAAACATTCAATAAGCGTGACAAACGTATATCCATTATTTAATAATATTGATTATTCAAATGTGTATATGTGCTTTAGTCATAGAATGGACTCAATGCAAAAGTAATACAAAAAGACCGTTTTTTCTGTAACATGTAATTGTCGATGCAAAAAAGTGATATGACTAGAATAGGATGATGATTGGTGTAATAAACAATGCAATAATATAACTGCTATATTACAATAAATAAAAGTTGCTGAGTAAATTAAAAAAAATGTTTAAATTGCATGCAATATAAACGTATTTTTTTCGAACCTCTCGTTGCAAATTTTTCTTTATGTCATGATTCTTATTTTATTTATTTTTTTATAATCAACTTCCTTACAAATGAATAGTTTATTACATACGTGAAAGGCAATGAACTCCATTAACATTACATTAACAATCAAGTTTATGACATGTTTATTTATGAATATATATATATATAATTATTCAGTAAAATCTAAAAAAATGTGTATATTCAGATATGAATTGTAGAAACATGTTTGAAAAATGAATTTAATAATTAATTATAAAAAAAATAAAAAATCTTATATCAATACAAATAAAAATGATTCAAATTCAAATCAAAACACTACTTGTTTAAACTTATCTAACTTATATATTTTTATTAGTTTTTGTTGCTATTTGTAATTGTATTTTTTTATGTTCTACAACCGGTTTCAAGCCTTGAATTATATTAAAATGACTTATGAACTCAAGATTTTAAGATTAATAATTTTTTAAAATATGTTCTTCTTTAGCATTGTTCTTCATTTCTTATATCTTTCTGTTAATATAAAAAATATATTTTCATTTGTGTATATGAAATGATTTTTATGACTTACTTTTTTATCTAAAAGTACTGTTTTTCAAGAAGGAAATGAAATAAATTACTTAGTTTTCTACAAGAATTCCATCTCAACAACTTGCTTAATCTATATGTCTATAAGTTCTTTCTTGTTTATGAATTATGTAGCATTGCAATATTCATACCTATCGCAAACGTGTAACTAAATAACAGTGCTTTATATAGACACAGATAAGACGTAACTGTTACGTTTGAAATTATATATCCTGAAACATCAAACTTTCTATTAAATTCATATAATAATGTACCATCGTAAATAATGAGTTATAGATTTTGAGCACCACATTCAGTTTTCTTTTGTGAAAATTTATTTACCTTAATATAACCCGCTAATTTTGTTTTCCAATAATGATTCATTTTAAGAACTCATATCTATATAAACTTTATTTAAAAATTGAAACCAACTGTCAAAAATAAAAAATAATAATTTTAAAGGAACGAAAATAGAATCATATCGAAAACTTCAGTCCAAAAAAGTTAATGGCATTGTAACTGTACATTTTATACTGATAAAAATGTCTATATATATATATAAAGAGAAAGGAAGAGAAAAAAGTAATAAACTATCAAATTTTAATAACAAATTCGCCGAGTTCCCCAAATTTTAACCATGTGTTTTTTTTAATAAAAATTCTTAATCCAGTAATAAAAGACTAGCCGTTATAAATATATACTTGTTATCGACAATATCTCTACATATAGTAAAAGTCTTCTTTCTAAATATGTCTACTTGTTGATTTTCTCAATCGCAAGTTTTTATAATCTCTGGAGAATGTACATTCTCGCTCTTAATTTACTATCAGATGTCTAGAGTTTCGATATGAACATTTATTCTCAATTCTCTTTGTGAAATATTCTTTATGCCATTAACGTATTACAAATATACACATTAACAACTTAGATGTGTAGGGCTCAGTTATGTAGTGTTGAGAACCACGAGCTCGAAAAGTTATTTCAATGTTCAATAAAAAAAATAATTCACAACTGGTTCTTATTTTTAAAAGGATTTTAACAATCTGTTCGCTGAACTAGTTCTAGATTACTCCTACACACACACACATCTATACATACACGTATGTACATACAAATATTTTTTATCTTCAAACTTCTTATGTACTGGTTACAAAAAAAAAAAAAACTACCGAATAAATAATGAACATAAAAATATCTTCCGATTTTTCATCTATAATTTTCGCAAATTTCCTGTGGACTGAACACAGACAACTACAGTTATTATCAACCAAGGGCAGATTTTATTACATTCCTAAACCTTTCAAATTCATATCATGTTATGGCAATCCAATACATTCTCTAATCTTTCAAAACAAATCAGATAAGATATATTAATGATATCAATAATTCATAAGTATTGGTAATAAAAAAATCGAATCAGTTATTACAATAGTGTTTTATGATAGTAAATAAAATTGAACTATATAATAGTCCATTGTTTACACGTCGTTATAAATACCTATTTGCATTGTTTTAAAGCAAATATATATATATATATATATATATATATATATATATATATATATATAAAGAGAGAGAGAGAGAGATTTGTTTGAAATTAATTGATATTATTAAACATTTATAGTTGTTAATTTAATTGTATAAAAATACCACTATGTAAATGAACTAAAATAAATAACTAAGTTATTTTTAACAATATAAAAATAGTACATTTAATAAATTAAAATTGCAGTAGTACTTCAATGTTTTATGCAAATAAAAAAAATATACACCCCTTAGAACGAAATATTTAAAGAATCTAAAAATATGAGACAGGGAAATTTAATATCAAGATATATGAAAATTGCAGAAATTCTGAATTTGTTTGTAATAAAATATAACAATAATGATTTGTTGTAAAATACTTGAAGCAAAGAAATCAAATGAAAATGTATCCATTAACTAAATATGAATAAAAAAACTGAGTTAAGCATTTATATTTACTTTACTCAATATATATATATATATATATATATATATATATATATATATATATATATAATTTCAAAAAAATAATTATGTAGTTTTATATATGTCCTTATATAAATTTCCAATTTTTTTAAAAGTATCAACTGTTCATTTCATTAACTTATTTAATAAAATTCAAAAGCAGTTTAATTTATATATTTAAATATTGAACTAATCCTAAGCCAATTAAAAACAGAAGCGCTGTCAAGTTGTTGTTTCATTAGAGTTTGTTTTAAGCTTTTCAAACTTTACGTATTACCTGTTTGTCATAAGTTACTCATTAAACTATCACACGAATGAACGAAATTAGTATTGCATGCCATGTTCACATATTGCTATTTTGTCAATTATGACAATCAGTAATGAAATTTTCAGTTGGTTTTAATTCCAGTTTAATTTATTTGTTAATTAATATCGAATAAAGTTCAAAATTAATTATAATTCAATTCTTATTTCATAATTAATAGAATATTTTAGAATTCAGAGTTTATCAAATGTTTTTTTTCAATATTTATGAGAAATACAATTTTAATTTTTAAAAGGAATTATAAATTATCTTTTATTTAATAAATTTATTATATACGTTCATTATTTTAGTTTGAAAAGTAAATAATGTTAAAATGATGTACAAGCTTAGTGAATAGAATTTATATGAAAAATACCTGAGTTGTTACAAGAATGCATATATAAATATAAAAGTACTAAGAATGTCCTACTATTAGGTCGAAGATCAAATCATTTCTAGTCATTAATTCTTAGAAAACGATGCATTTTGAATGTTAAATGACGGTCGTCGTTAAAGTATTCTTAAAATAAATTCTTAATGTACTTATTCGTGGACAGACGAGAAATAAGTTATTTTAAAATCATATATGTATATACATATTTTCATTTAATGAAATATATTCAATGTTTTGATATATATATATATATATATATATATATATATATATATATATATATATGTATGTATTTATATACACACACATATATAAATATTCATATATAAAATATTATTTATAAATGAAGAATAATCGTTGTAAGAATTGAATACAAGAATAGAATATTTCAGTTTATATTTCTCATAAAAATATTATTTTGTTGTTTTTATTCAAATCTTTTTACGTACAAGTACGAGGGTCGGTTGTAAGTATGGTAAAAAAGTAAGAAAAACTAAATTGGAATATTTAATTAAATTAATTAATTAATTAAAGTAAACAATAAATAAATTTATCATACTTATCAAACGACCCTCGTATGTGTTATTATTTGTTTTGGTTCTTTTATAATATTTCTGTGTTATAAAACGAATATATCAGTCATCAAAGTTATTATAAAAATTAAAAAAAAATAACAATGTAATTTTTTTACAATAGCGAGTTCCACCGCTTAGGATAGATGATTTAATCGACGATCTAAAAGATGGTACACGTCTTCTTGCTCTTTTAGAAGTTTTATCCGGAGAAAAACTGGTAAGTCGATTTTTATATATTTTTTTCTTAAATCATTTATAATGCACACAAATGCGAATTGATTTTATTTTTTGTAGCCCGTTGAACGTGGCCGTAATCTTCGAAGACCGCATTTTCTTAGTAATGCCAACACTGCATTGCAGTTCCTAGCCAGTAAAAAAATCAAATTGGTCAATATTAATTCAAGCGATTTGGTGGATGGGAGACCACCAGTCGTACTGGGACTTATTTGGACCATTATATTGTATTTCCAGGTAATTATAATTTTAACATATATCTGAATGTCTTATAAACTACCGTATATAAAAATAAATAAATTGCGTAATCGTAGCATACGTATGGTAATAATTTATGCTGAAATAAATATTTACAGCTTAAATGTATTAACAATTTCTGGAATTGTAGTATAATATTTGGAAATGCATGCGAAAATACACTTTGTAAACGAAATTATATGTATTTTAACACAGTTCGAATGCCTGTTTATATATGAAATTTAAATCAGTATATGTAGAATTGTTGGTTTTAATATAATTTTCTTTATTAATTATACAAGTATATAAATAATTTCGAGCTTGTAATTAAAATTATGGCAAAAACGTAAATAAATGTTTTTGGAGGTAGTTAAGATATTCATGACTTATTTTTAACACTTGTTTGATAAGCACAAGCACATAATTTTTGTTTTAATTCACAAGCTTCGTAATAATTGGGGACTTGGATTCAAAGAGGTACAGTTTATTCAGTTTGTAATTAGAGTTATTAGAATTAGATGAATACTTTATATATATATATATATATATATATATATATATATATATATATATATATATATATATATATATACACACATACATACATACATATGTATACTTTAGAGAAAGAGAGTTGTATATTTGTATACAACTGTTTTGATAAAATCATTTATTTTTACAGTATTATTATTTTTTAATAGAGTAATATTTTATGTTCCTATTTTATTTGTAAATAAAATTTATCTTGGTTAGTAATATAGTAGAAGAAGAAACAGTACTACTCTCAAAGGGGTATTTTATTCTAGAATTCTATTTCCGAAGTGATTTTTGAGTTTTTTTACAAAAAAAATGTTTTAAGATTTTATATTAATTTTTTCGAAGTAAAAAATTGTTTACTTTGCAAGTATAATGAAGTAATATATAGTATATGTAAAAACTAAAATTAAAAATTGACAATTTTTCTTAATTTATATGAGTGTGCTTATCATCGATATCAGATTTAATAATTAAAAATGCAAGTTGACAAAATGGCGATACTTTAAAAAATTATATCGATTTTAGACCATATTCATTTTTTTAACTAACTGAAGAAATGTTTTGATACTTCTTCATTTCATTAATTAATTATACTTAATTCTGTTACCGATGATAGAAAGACATTTATTGAACGTCTACAAAAAAATTCAAGTCAGTCGAATGATTCATTTTTGAAATATTAAGGTCAACAGTTCGAAAAATATAGTTTTGAGAAAAGTACATTTAAAGTTTGTCATTGTAAATCCTTTTATTTATATAATAACTCACATTTTTTTCAATTTTAATGTAAAATTTTAAAAACGTGTTCTTAAAACTATAAATTTTCATAAAATGTAAAAAAAATCGATTTTTACTCATCACACAATAGAATATCCCCTTAAATGTATTTCTTAAAATGTACGCAATTTTCTAATTTATGTTTTATCAAAATCATCATAGATCGAAGAAAATAGTCGTGCGTTGGAGTATTTGGGCCACTTTGGTAGTAGTAGTAGTTTGGAAAGTGCCGGTACTTCTTCATCAGCCACAAAAGACAAATGGAAACAGGGTGCAAGAAAAACGTTATTACAGTGGGTTACTAATGCATTACCTAAGTAAGTGCATAGCCTTTTTTTTAAAAAAAAACACATTGAATGTAAATTTTAAAATGTCCTTTAAAACGTATTGTCACCGATAAATTATCATTTTTACAGAGACATAGGAGTAGTAGTTAAAGACTTTGGAGCAAGCTGGAGAGATGGTATTGCATTCCTTGCCATTATTGATGCAATCAAAGCGAACCTCATAAATCTCGCAGAAATGCGAAAAGAATCGAACAGAACAAGATTAGAGACTGCATTTGACGTTGCAGAAGCCGAACTTGGCATTGCTCGTCTTCTCGATCCAGAAGATGTAGATGTTCCCAAACCTGACGAAAAATCAATTATGACATACGTAGCCCAATTTTTACATAAATATCCAGAGCCTAAAACTACAGGACCGGACGCTGTAGCAGCTATACAAGAAGAATACAACACTCTCATTTCGTGGTTGTTAAAGAAAACCCAATACTTGGAACATTTACAGCAAACGAATTCATTGCCTTTAAATTTCAACGATTATACTTCTTTTAAATCAGAAGTGGACGAAAAGTATATTGTTTACGATAAATTAAGAAGTTTACTGGAAGCGCAGAGCATGATTTCCATAACTATAGATTCGTGGAGAGAAATAGAACGTTTGTGGTTGAAACTTGAATCGCAGTTGCGATATTGGCTTTGGTTATTAGATTCGCGTTTGCCTGGGGAATTCGGGGAAATCGGGAAATGGCTCGCCGAAGCTGAAAAACTAATTTATTCGGATGATATACCGACAGTTATGAACGAAGAGACTGCTAGTATTATTAGTAGAAAGTTAGAAGAACATAAAGCATTCTTTGCAAATTTACCTGACGTTCAAGCGAAATTTCAACAAGCGTGTGATACGCCGTTAGCTAAAGAAATACCGGAGGTACAACTTCATAATATGGCAGCAAGACTTAATGCTTTAGGACCAAAAGCGGCACAAAGAAGGATCAAACTTAAATTCTTAGAACATAAGGTATCATCATTACTGTTACACAAGCTGAATATCATGTTTTAATATTTATTTATCTTACCTTTTCATTTCAGTGCTGTCTTATTGCTTTCCTTCAATTGACTGAGACAAAATTAAAAGGCTGGACAATTAAATACGCTCGTGTTGAAAAAGTTATTCAGTTATTAGAACAGTATCGAAATTTTGTATCACGTAATCATATATTTCAAGAATTTAACAAGGCATACGTCGATATGCAAGCAGTTGTTGAAGAATACAAACGTGATGGTTTTATAGGTAAGATTTAATAATGACATTTTTATATACAAGCGTTTTGTTTATATTTTGTAACATATTTCATATGTTTTGATTTTATTTACTAGATCAAAAAGAAGCCGTTGCCGTGGATCGTTTCATGAGAGACACAGCTGATCGCTGGAAACATGTGTCAATGGAACTGAGATGTGTTCAAAGTATGCTAGAGGAGGTAGTTGCGTATTGGCGACGTTGGGATACTTTAGCGCCTGAATTCGATGCTTGGTTGGACAAAGCTGAACCGGCATTGAAATTAAACGAAGAGCCCCGAATGGAATTCTTCCAAGATATCAGTGTATGGAAAGATAAATATCAACTTTTAGGTGATACAGTCAGTTTTCTTATTGCCACTTGTGATGACCAAGTTGCCTTTGAACTTAAAGAGCATTACGCTCAAATTACGTTACGGTGGGAGAAAGTATTTAATAGTGCCAAACAATATATGCACGCTGGCGATATTCTCAGAAATAGAAAAGATTTTCGTTCTGGTGTAGAAGCCTTAAGTATGTGGCTTAGAAAGGCAGAGACTGTTTTGTCACCTCAACAACTGGGTTCAACAGAAATGATTAAAGCACACGCTGAAAAATTACAGAAGTTACAATCAGAAGTCGAAGAAATTGAGGAGCTGTTCAAAAATATCAGCAAGACTTTCCAGACTTTGATTCAAGACTTATCAAGAGAAGAAGTCGATCGAATGATGAATATTTTGAAGAAAGAAAAAGAATCGCTCGTACGTGTTCGAGCTTTAATACCGGCACAAATCCATCTTTTCAATCAATTGTTAGTACAACAAGAATCTTTGGAAGCTGGTCAACGAGAAATTCATCAATGGTTAGATGAAGCAGAAACTCTATTAAGCTCATTATCTATGGCGGGCGGAAAAGACGCTGTACAAGGTCAATTGGAAAAACACAAATCTTTCTTTGCGAAGACTCTTTATTACAAATCGATGTTAGAGAGCAAAAATAAAGTGTTTAGTAATATCATCAAAAGTATCGATCACACTTCTGGTATAGATACATCGGAAGGTAAACAAAAAATGAAAGATTTGAATGATAGATTTTCGTACGTTACGCAGAATGTTCAAACGTGGGAACAAAAATTACAAGAAGCTGTGAGATGTTGGCATAATTTCCGCGAATGCGAGCGAATTATTTCGGATTGGCTAGGAAAAGCCGAAACATTGATATCAGAGAAACACATCGACTCGAAACAAACGGTCGAAGTTCATAAAAGCTTTTTCGAAAAAGTCAATGAGAAATGGATACATGATCTCATTCAAACTGGACAAGAATTAAGAAAATGTCTACCATCAGATCAACAGACGCCTGTTATAAAATCAACAGAAAGACTTCAAGCTAAATGGAAAGATATTTTGTCGTTTGCTCCACTTCATCTGATGAGACTAGAATTCCGATTAGACGAGACAACTTTCTTACAATATCTAAAAGAAATTGAAAAAGAAGTTAATGCCGAACAACAAGCTTTCAATAAACAGGAAAATATTGAATCCATCATTCACCGTAATACGGAATATTTCGTAACAAAGGGTACGATTATAGAAGTCGAAAGATGTATTGAAAATATGAAAAAATTAAGTGCGACTTATGAACAACATCAACCGGATGATAAAATTCTTAAAGAAGCGCAGACACGTGCTGAGGAACAATGGGAACTATTGGCTCAGAAAATTGAAAATTTACGTCAGACTTTACAGCAAGTTCCGGAAAAATGGAAAATCTATCACGAAAAATATGCCGGCATGGTGCATTGGATGGATTTAGTCGATACTACATTAAAGAATATCGTTAATGAAATCAACACTCTAGAAGAATTCGAAAAAGAAAAGGCTGTTTTCCAAGTAAGTATTCGTTATTATTAGTGTAAATGTATTTTAAAATAATATTTTAAAATTAAATTATTTTTGTTATGCTTCAATTGGATCCAGCTGAAAAATCTAATGGTATTATTTCGAAATTATTTTATTATATGTTTATTTTTAATTGTCGCGTTTGTGCAGTGCCTCTAATTACAGTTTTTATATTATAGCGTGTATGTCACGAAGCAGATTCGAAACGTGAAGATATGAAGTGGCTGGTTCAAACTCTCGACGCTCTATCGTCACATTGTCAAGAAACAGAAGCTATCGACGAACAACGTAAACTCGAATCGTTGATAACTCGTTACAAGAATCTTATTCCTGCTATCGAGATGACCATGGTGAAAACCGAAATATATTCTAAGTGTTACACATACCGTAAAGAAGTTAGGGAAGTTTGTTCTCTTTTGAAGAAAGTTAAAGATCAGTCGAATATCAAAACACTTCCCGAAAGTCTTGAAAATGTTAACAAATTAATCAAACAACAAGAATTGGCCGTCGGTCAGCTAGATCAACAGCGCAGTAATATAATGTCTATGTTACAACGCGGTAAAGATTTAAGTAAAGACACGAATGCTCCTAAATTCGTACAAGAAGAAGTTCGTACTTTAGAAACGGGTTGGAACGAGGCCTATGATCAGACAGTGAACAAATTGAAATCTTTGAAAGGAACACAGAAATTATGGTCGAATTATAGTGAACAAAAAGATGAAATACTCGCGCTTTTACTACAAGCAGAACAGGAATTGAAGAAAATAGCACCGGGTCAGCACAACTCTTCTAATTTAGCTCAAGATCTTCAAACTAAACACGACATGAGTGTTAAATTGCGTAAAGCGACTGAAGATATGTTGAAAAAATTGAGAGATTTATGCGGAAATCTTTGCGATTTCACGTCGCCTGATAAGAAACCGCTGTTAGAAAAAGAAGTTACTGAGATCGAGAACAAGCTTCAAGTGACGTTAGAAACCGTACAAGAACGTGTCGTTTATCTACAACAATTCAACACGAAATGGACTTCATTTAATGCACAACTGGGCGAATTACAAACGTGGACGCAACATAATGCTCCGACATTATTGCACGTTTTACAATCGGATGATATGACACCTGATGAACGTGTAGCGAAAACATCGGAACTTCAAAATCATTTACAAGAGAAAATAAAAGTATTGGATTTGTTAGGTAGTGAAGCTGTTGAAATATTAAGTGATGATGCAGAGAATCTAGAAGCGCAAAAATTAAAAGCAGATGTTGTATCATTACACGAAAAAATCAATACCTTAACTCACAGCGTGGATACGCAATCAAACTCCGTACAAAAAGATCTCGTCAACTGGAAACAATATCAAACCGGAATATTGGAAGTTAAACCATGGATGGAACAAGCTGAAGTGAAAGTTACAATGGGAATACCAAAACCTGTTAGTTTACAAGAAGCTATTCATCTTCAAGAACAAGCTGTGACGTTTGAAAAACAGTGTGAAGAACAGTTAGCAAAAATACAAAATGTGTCTGCCTTGAGTCAACAAATGGCATGTAAAACGAGTGCCCCCGATGAAATCGATGCAATACACTCACGATGGACCGTAGTACATAATACAGCTACGCAGTGGGTTAATAAATTGGATAAACTCGTTGCCAACTGGCAAAAGTTTGACGACAACGCTTCTAAATTGGAAACTTGGGTTGTGGAAGGCGAAAAAGCTATCGCAAAACAAACCATTAATCTTAATACGCCACAAATTGAAAAACTAGAAGCGGAACTATCTAAACTTAAAGCTTTCAATAATGAAATTTCAGAACAACAAGCGAAATTAATTGCCTTAACTCAAAATTCGGATAGTATAAGTCACGGTTTAGCCGTAGAAGGATCTACTGCTTTAAAAGGTAGAGTGAACGAATTAAAAGCACGTGTTACACAATTAGCTGAAGCTACACGTGGAAAAATTAATGATATTTCCGACGCTATAATCGAACGTCAAGAATTCCATCGTAAAGTAGCAGATTTAACTAACTGGATGGATCAATTAGGATCCCAGACCGGAAGTATCGAACAAGTGAATGCAGATAAAGTAGACGTCAGCCTGCAGACCGTACATGCGTTGATGCAAGAACATTCTGAAAAACAACCAATGTTCACATCAATATATGACGAAGTAAAACGTTTAGCGCTTCTTAGTACACCGGAAGAAGCAAAAATATTGAATGAAACATATACCGCACTTGTCAAAAATTATCAAAATTTGGAATCTAATTTGGGACAGAAAAAGAACGCTTTTACAAAATGGTCTGAGTTGTTAAGTTGGCATGGAGATGCAGCACAACAATTGTCTCATATTAAATATCATATCGAGAGTCAAAAACCAACTCCGGAATATATCGATAAGTTTGTCAGTGAAATTGATACGATACTAACAAAGATTGAGAGCTGGAAACCAAGTATTCCACTCGTGGATTCAGTTACGGAAACTCAAGTGAGGGATAAAAATACTGGAAAGCCAATGAGTGCAGCGAACTTAATTCGAGATTTGGAAGTCAAAGCGGTTAACTTAAAATCACAATTGGGGTCGAAAATGGACACTTTACAAAAACTCCAATCTCACTGGAATAATTTCAAACAGCTACAAGAAGAATTAAACAGTAATTTAGCGGAAACTCAAGCCGGTGTTAAAAGTATTATGAACAAAATCGACAACTGTGATAAATTAGATAATGCTTTACAGCAAGTTTCAAGATTATATGAAGAGCATGAAGCAAAATTACCGATTAAAGAAAAGTTACACGAAAAAGGAAAACAATTATTGAAAGAAGACCAAGAACACGTAGCTGAAATACAAAATACATTAGCTACTATTGATTCCAATTGGGATAATGTGGACGAACTGTTGAAAAATCAGAAAATCATGTACAACAATATGATATTCGCATGGAAAGAATTCAAAGACGTGAAAGATAAAATTGAAAGGGAAATCGCTCAGGCTAAAAAATTAAACGAAGTGCCTGAAATACCCAACGATAGCACGCAGGCTGCAGTAGCACATGAGAAAGTTAAAAAAGCAATAGATATTCTGAAAAAAAGTAAAGTTTTGTTGGATAAAATGGATAGTAAACAGCAAACGATAACTAAACAAGCTGAATTAATTCCCGAATTCATACCAATTGTAGAAAATGAATCAATTGAAGTACATAATCAGTGGCAGAATGTTTACGACGAAGTTTTGAATAAAGTTCATAATTACGAATCACAAGTCATTATTTGGAAACAGATCGACGATATAAAAACTGATCTTCTTGCCTGGCTAGGCGATATGAATAGAAATCTTACAAAGGCGGTCGAAAATTCATCCGAATTCGAATTTGGTCAGAATAAATTAATAAAGTACAAAGAAGAATTACCAGCGAAACTCAGTCTCAAACAAAACATTATAGATAAATCAATCCAATTGAAAAATCTAAACGGAAATCAATCGATTCCGAATGTAGAATCTCTGAATAAACTCCTGGATGAGGAGTTTTCAGACTTGAAAACAATAGCCGATAAATTGGAAAATGTGATTTGTACTTTCGGAGAACAAGAACGTGATATTCGTTCCGAAATTAAGAAAACCGGTAAAGTTATATTAAATCTTCGCGAGGCTGTAATCAAATGTGAAGATTTTACGGGTGAAAATAAAAATATTCTCGATAGACTCCACAAATGTCAAGCATTAAAACAAGATTTACATAATAACAAGGCGATTATTAGTAATTTGAGTTCCAAGATGGATGCAATGAAATCGAAATATCCTTCGTTTAAAGAATCTAAAGCTCCGAAAGAACTAAATGTATTACATAAACGATATGATGATGTTAACAATCATGCAAATAAAATCGAATCCGCCCTTATGGCTCACTTGAAGAAATCTTATAATGATAAATACGCGACTTTCCACCGCATTTTAAATGCTCAAAAAGAGAAAGTTTTGTGGTGTTTACCAGAACCAGGAAGCGACAGATATAATTTAGAAGTAAAATTAGCGACATTGGTGGACGTGGAGACGGCATTAAATGAATGCGAATCCCGAAAGAATGACTTAAATACTTCGCTCGAACTATTGAAAACTGTCGAGACTCCAGACGATTTGCAGAGATTAACATCCGAAAATCAAAAGTTATTCAAAGAACTTGACGACCTTAAAGCAACATATATGGAAACTAAAGATTCATTGAAACAGAATATTGAATTGTGGCAACAATACGAACTCTTATCTGAAAATGTTGCTTCGTGGTTAAAAGACAGTGAAGGAAAAGTTCGTATGGAAAGTGTGAGTCATCTCGATATGGATATGATTCCACAGAAAATTAAGGAGATACAAGATTTCCAGAAAGAAATTAGCACACACGAATCAGAAATGCATGATTTGGCGAATCTGGGCGAGAAAATCATGAAAGAGAGTCCAGAATCCAGAATCGGGCAATACGTTACTTATCTAAACAACAGATATCAAACAATCGTGAAATTCGTTTCGACTTATTTGGATCGTTTGGAGAAATTAAACGAGAATAAAGATTCTTATAACAGGTGTGTGAAAAATGTCGAAAAATGGCTAGTCGATGCTGAGAAAAAAGTAAATGAATTCGAAAAACTCGCATCTATGGGAACTAAATTAGATGAACATGTACTAGAACAATTGAAACAATTCAGCACTGAGCGTGACAGAGGACAAGAACTGTTAAATTCTGCAGTTGAAGCTGGCGAAACTCTGTTTCCAGGAATTACACCAGATAACAGAGACGCTATTAGATCTGAAATGCGACAGTTACGTGACTCTTCTGAAGCTCTTATCGATAGAGTTAACACGATTTATAAACAAGTTGAAAATATTATATTACAGAAGTCGTCCATACATGACAGTACAACACAAGCCCAACAATGGATACTCGACCTTCAGAATAAACTCGGAGATAAATTCGAATTGAATGCAACACTTCCAGAGAAAAAATCTACTCTGCATTATTATAAAACTGTAGCACAAGAAGTCAGTCTACATAAAAATACTTTAAAACAGTTAGAAGAAAAAATATCATCTTTGTCCGACGCTGAAGTTTCGAAAAAACTAAACGACAGTCTTGCTAGTCACGATTTACTGTCTAAAGTTGTGAACGATCGAATTGCAATCGCTGAACAACGAGTAGCTAATCATGAAGCTTACCAACAGATATTGGAGAAATCTCGAGATTGGTTGAATGCGATCACTTCTGAAGCATCTTTAATTATAGAGGATACGCAGAATGAGAGAGACAGCGCTGATGCAAGATTAGCTATTATAGAAAATTTATTACAACAAAAACCAGAAGGTGATAAAATAATAGATGCTTGTAGAACTCAATTACAAATTGTACTCGATGAAACTGCAATTGCCGGACATCCAGTTTTGTTAAATGCATTCGAGGAACAGGAAAAAGCATGGGAAGCCTTCTTAGCATCTTGTTTGGACGCTCAGAAAAAACTTCATGAAATGTGCTCGAAATGGGTGGAATTCGAAAAAACTCTCGATAATCTTGAATTGTGGATAAAACAGAAAGAATCACAGGTGAAAGATCAAAGTCTTCGCAGTACGTGTGATGCGAAACAGGCGCATTTAGATAAATTAAAATCGTTAGAAGAAGATATTAAATCGAAATCAGATACATTTAACAATTTGTCCGAACAAAGTCAATTGATTGAAGGCGAAAATGAATTATCTGCGAAAGTGTCACGACTACTCACTCGATATCAAAGTTTGAAAAATAACACGAAAGAAGCAATTGCAAGATATGAACATTTCGTCAAAGAACATAAAGCTTTCAATGATAACTATGCTGAATTTTTAAGATGGTTATCAGACCAAGAAACCAATCTGCAAGATTTAAGTCAGATTGTGGGCGATTTAACAGTTCTACAAGACAAACAGAAAGAAATACGCGATACTATCGAAATTAGAAATAAGGAAAGCATTAAGTTCGAAGCACTTATAGAACAAGGAGAAAAGTTATATAGTCATACTTCACCCGATGGAAGAGAAATAATTCGTCAACAAATTCGCAATTTAAGAACTATTTGGGATAGTTTCTCCGATGATTTACAAAACGCGAACAATAAAATAGACCATTGTTTATTACAATTTGCGGAATTCACTGCATCTCAAGAAGAATTAACCAAATGGCTGAGAGATGTTGAACGCGCTATGCAACAGCACACTGAGTTGAAAGCAACTCTTCAAGAAAAGAGAGCTCAGTTGCAAAATCATAAAATAATGCACCAGGAGATAATGTCTCACCAACAACTTGTAGAATCGGTTTGTAATAAAGCTCAACAGCTTGTTGATCAGACTCAAGATAAATCGTTGAATATTTACCTACAGTCAATTAAACAACTTTTTCAAAACATTGTCTTAAAATCAAAAGATCTGCTCGATAATCTCGATGAATGTGTAGAGAATCATAATAAGTTTATTACTCAATGTAAAAATTACAAAGACTGGCTCACTTCTAAAAACGATAAATTGTTAGAATGTGAAGATTTGTCGGGAGAAAAGGCTGATATAATTAAGAGATTGGCTGATCTTCAAACATTAAGAGAGAACGAAACTGAAGGTTGTCAATTAATTGATGATATTACAAACTTATATCAAGTAGTTACCAAAAGTACTGCTCCTAAAGGAAGAGAATTACTTCAGAAAGACTTGGATGATTTACGCGAAGGTTTAAAATTGCATCTCGAAGCTATTGGTATGTTAATTAAAAATTTTTCGTATTTATTTTTTTTTTTTTGTTATTTATTTCACTATATAAAGTATTTTTCTTTTTTACTAGATAACACGAAAGCGAAACAAGAAGCTGTTCTTCAACAATGGGAAGATTTCGAAATTATGTTAGATGAAATGACAAAATGGTCTCGTAGTGCAGAATCATTATTCCGTGATCAACAATTACAGCCAACATTAGCTGATAAGGAAGCACAGTTAGAAAGCTATAAAAAACGACGAGATACTATATTAGCCAAAGAAATTGATGTGGACAATTTCGTTGATCGAAGTCATGCTTTACTACATGTAAGCGGCGCTGAAAGAATAAAACCTCTTATTTCGCAAATCAGAAATAGGTATCAACTACTTCATGTTTTGAGCAAAGAAGTAATTAATCGCTGGCAAGGATTAGTAGATGATCATCGGCATTATAATGAGAAATATAAAGAAACCGATTTATGGTTAGCGTCCTTGGAAGAACATTTATCGACGTTGTTAGACGAAGCGCAAGCTAACAATATGGAAGCTAAAGCAAACAGATTACAAGTACTACTTTCAGAACGGGAACAGGCAGAACAAAAATTAGGCGATATAACAACGACAGGAGAAAGATTGTTCCCTGATACAGCCGCATCAGGACGCGAACAAGTTCGTAACGAATTAAGAGAACTGAGAGAAAGATGGGATAAACTCGAAGAAGGAATCCGAGAAGAACAGAAACGTCAAGATGCACAGTCATTGCAGTGGAGTACTTATCAAGAAATCTTACAGCAAACATTAGCATGGCTCGATACAATGGAAAAGTCAGTTCAAGTCGATCCTACAGCTTGGACATCGATGCAAGAAACTCGCACGAAACTATTTAAGCAGAAGGCCATTTTACAAGAAATACTAGCGCATAAGCGCATCATCGAAGCAGTGACTGAAAAAGCACAAGCTTTAATGTTATTAAATCAAAGTTCACCTGATACGCAAGATGTACAAGAAACAGTAAAATCTATTAATAATCGTTATAATGATTTAGTGCAAAATACGCAAAAAACTATAAAACAATTAGAGGAATCACTCGATGTTTATCAACAATTTATAGATTTACAGAAATCTTATCAAGATTATCAAAAACTTTTGTGGGATCGTTTATCCTCGTACACAGATTACAGTGGAAACAAATCAGTGTTACAAGCTCGTGTTGCGAAAGTCATCGAGCTACAAGATAATCTTCCAGAAGGTCATATCAAACTTCAAGCTTTAGTGGATCACGTCAATTCAAAAACTGACTGTCTTCCTATGAGAGCAAAAGAAACACTTGAACGTGACTTAACAAATCTTAAATACGACTTTGAGAAATTCATTGCTGCGCTCAGTGATTTGAGACATAATTTGGAACAGAGAATTCAACAATGGTCCGATTATGAAGGCTCTTTCGATCGATTATTAGCGTGGCTGACCGAGGCTGAAACAGCTCTTAAGAATTACAGTCCCAGGTCAACATTAGAAGAAAAACAGGAACAGTTCGAGAAATACCAGGTACTAAATAGAGATTATTTTCTTTGTTGCGTGTTTTATTTTGTTTTATAAAATGTATATATGTTAAAGTGTTACACCTTATTAGTTATTTTTTTTAAAAAATACATTTTTAACAAAAATAAATGTGTGTTCCCGACCTATAATGCACAACTAACAAAATAATTGAAGTGATAACCCAGACTTTCATCTTTCGTTTAGGATCTCGTTAGAGTAATAGAATCGCGGGTGCGCGATGTCAAGGAATTTGTCACATTGGCCGACCATCTTGAACAAGTAAGAGGACTACGTATAATATATTTCAGCATTGCCTTTGTCTCTCTGCTGTACTGTAGATGTTAAGCTCGTGATGGTTATTCCTGTTCTATGATCTTGAAAAGTTCCATTTGAAGTAGAAACTACATAATAAAAAAGAACATTGGTTCTTTTGTATTCTACTTCAAATTGATATCAATTCAAGTTCATAATCAATGTTATTTATGTTATATGGATGATTATTTATGTAATAATCATCGGTTGTCTGTAGATGGTGATGGTATATAATCAGTAAATATGGAATTTTGTTTATTTGTTTGCATGTAAATATTTATTTACACAGTATATATACATATTTAAATTATTTTAAGTTTTATTTTGTATGTATAAAGGTATATTTGTAGATAAGACTAATCAAATTTATATTTATTCATCAGTATTTAAATTACGCTATTTATAGTAGTAGTACTTACCAAATATCCTCTTTAACATTCATTAATAAATCCTTAGTTAAAAAATTTATATTGCATGGTTTAATATAATCTATCCGATTCTTACATACATTCGAATATAAATATATATATATATATATATATATATATATATATATATATATATATATATATATATATATATATAACAGATGCATTTGCGAACTAATGCACTTTGTAGATTAAAATTCACTTTTAAAAAATGCACCGATATTTGAAGTAGTTTTTTTTTGAGTAGAAAAATATTTTTTAAGCTTTGTAGAATGAATTAATATTGAATAGCGCACGGCATGATTTTAATAACTAATTAAAAACAATATGAAATGTATTAGTATGAATTTTTTTTAGTAGATTAAAATTATTTTGATATAATACCGTTTTTTACGATTGTAAATTTAAATAACATTAAAATATTATTTTTTATAAAATAAACAGTGGCGTCTCTAATTACCACTTCATAGATTTTCGTTGTTAAAATTTTATTACTTTTTTATTTTCGTAAGAAATTAAACAAAATATTATTAAAATTGATGTAAATATTAAAAATATGATTGTATAAAAAATAAGCTATTTGAATGCGAAATATTAAATTTTATATATTTGGAGATAATGCATATTTACAATCATTGTGTATTGTTTTTTATAATATACATCAAAGATAAAACATTATTAAAAATCATTCGTTATTATGTTAATTCTAATAATACTTTTTTTATTCCTATAAATTTTCAAGATATTTTAAATTTTATAAGTAAATCTCGTCAACATACAATAATATTCGTAAACAATTACTTAAAACTATTTTATAATGTTATTGAGTGATTCATACTGTGGTAACTTTATTATTTTAAGGAATATAAATCAACTTAGAGGAAACGTTTATATTGAACTACCTAATTTATTATAAGGGAGTATTATAGTCTAGAAGCTGATTTTAAAATACTTTTTTGTAAAAAAAAACTATTACATATATCATTTTGAAATTTTATACACACGTTCCATTTTATTGATGTTTTAAGATTTTATGTTATTTTTTTCACGGTAAAGAATCGTATATTTTATAACTAACACTGACTGAAATACAGAATGTAAAAAAAATATCTGTAATTGGTAACCATACATCCAGTTGTTTTATATATGTATTTGAAATTAAAAATAACGCAAAATTCTTAATCTGTACGAGTGTGATTGTCGTCAATACTAGATTTAATAATTAAATATGAAAATTAACAAAATGGCGGTAACTTTAAAAATTTGTAAAATTTTAGACCATATTGTTTCATCTCTTTAAGCGATTGAAGAAAAAATATATATGAATTATTTAGCCTTAATTCTAATGATGATAATAGAGAGACAATTATTGAACAAAAAAAAATGTTTTTGAGATATTAAGGTCATCGATTCAAAAAATAGTTTTGAAAAATATACGTTTAAAATTTACGCCATTTTATATATACGGTTATATTTGAGTTGATTTTTTTGAATTTTAACGTAAAATTTCTAAAGAATTTTCTTAAAACTATAAATTTTAAAAAATAAAAAAAAACCGTTTCTTTTACCCATCAAAGTAGAATTTCCCGTTAAAGTTTATTTGTTTAATAATATATACATCAATAAAATTATCCTGAATGTATAGGCTGCTTTTTTTATTTAAAATGTCATCAATCCAAATATTAGTTATAAAAATTGAGATTATTATATATTTTAAAAATAATACATATTTTTAACGCATTTTTCTACCTAATATATTTAACTAGCACTGAAAAAAAACTAACAAATAATTAACTTGTAATCAAAAAATTAAATAGAATGATATTTTACATAAATTGTAAATAATTATTTACATTTCTTTTTTTTAGAGCTCAAACTATAAGAAATGCATTCGGTTGTCTGTCTTAATAATGTCTATTTCTTTACTCTTTTATAGATATCTTCTGGATATGAGAACCTTTTCTAGATTATAATATTTAATTCTATACCGTATAGATTAAATTATTTATATATATATATATGTAATTAAAAATAAATTTTATATGAGTATTGGTACATTTAACAATGATACAAGAAGGGTATTTCTTTAATGGGTTTATGTACATGGATATAATTTATAATTTTACATACGATATATGTGTATAATTTTATAATTTCTTTTTATAAATAACATGTTACATTTCTGTAAACAGTCGCTGATTCTTAATCTACGTCAAAATGAGAATGAGTTTGATAAAATGTCGGATGATTCGTCTGATCTTGCCCAAAGTAGTGGTGATTCACGAATATCTGTCGGAGTCCAACAAATAACATCTAGATTCCAATCTGTACAAAACACTGCGAAAGAAATTGTGAAAAAATGCGAACAAGCTGTCAAAGATCATGAAACTTATAATGAAAAATACAATCAGACTACAGAATGGATTTCAGCAGCGCAGGCTCGATTTGATAATTGCCGTGATAATACCGATGTTGGAGCGAGGCATGAACTTGTTAAAAGACTAGAAGGCTTACGTGATATAATGGGCGAACAAGCTAATGCAACGTTGCTTTTACATAATACTGTCGAGCAAGGAGAGAAAGTCTACACGACTACGTCGCTCGAAGGACGTGAAGCTATCCGACAACAGTTACAAGAATTACAACAAGCTTTGGAGAGTCTCTACGATGGGGTTGCGAGTGCAGAACGTGAACTCCAAGCTAAACTTTCAAGGTTTGTGAGATACTTTATTGAATGAAACATTTTTGTATTTGTGATATCTTTTTTATATTAATTATGGTCTGATTAAATCATTAGGTGGTCAGGTTTTGAAGAATGTTGTGAGAACATTCGCCGCTGGTTAAAAGAAGCGGAACTACAATTGCCACAAGAACCTGAATTAAAAACAACATTAGATGAAAAAAGAGCTCAATTACAAATCTACCGCGGTTTGTTACATGACGCTCTTGCTCATCAACAGGATATTATCGATTTAAAGGACAGAACTGAGAACTTACCAGAGCGGAATGAAAATATAGATAAACAGTTGTCGTCTTTAACAGAGCAACATGCAGCGATTTTAAAAAGGGCACAAAACTTTGTTGAGCGATATGAAGCTATTGTCAGTGATCATCAACAATACAGTAAAGCAGTTATGGATGCTCATGAATGGTTAGATGCTACTCACAACACTGTTTTACTTTGGGGAGATACAGATTTAGAACGAATTTCATTACATACAAATCTAGAAAGATTAAAGGTATAAATAATTTATGTTTTCTATTATAATTTTTTAATAAAATGTATTTTTATTTTTCTATAATTAATACATATACTTATTTTAAATACTTTTATTATGTAGTAATTAGTATATATTAATTATGTTATGTACATGTACACATATATTACTAATATATCTTATTTTATCAAGAATCTGCAAGCTACTTTACCGGAAGAAAAACATCATGTAATATTAATTCGAGATCTTGGAGAAAAAGTTATTCCTGGTACTATTGAATCAGGTCAAGTTAATATAAGATCTCAAATAGATTCATCCCAACAAGAATGGGAAGGATTACTATCAGCTGTTCAGACAACCATAGAAGCAATTGAAAATAAATTACAGGCTTGGAATGAATATGAGTCGTTAAAAGAACAATGCTTAACTTGGTTGCGTGATACTGATTCTAAACTACATGCTGTAGATTTAAAAGCAACTTGTCAAGAAAAGAAAAATCAGTTAGATATTTTGAAATCACTTCAAGGTGAAATAAGAGCCAAGGAATTAGAAATTGATACAGTAACAGAAAGAGCTCAGCAATTACACAAGGCTGCTGTAAATTCAAGAGCTTCGCAAATCTCCGAGCTCGGCTTAAAATATCAACAAGTATCACATAAAGTAAAAGATTTAACAAGTCGTTGGAATCAATATGTTACCTGTCATCAAGAATTCGAATCAAATACAGCTGAATGTATGCAATGGTTAAGAGATATTAAAGATAGATTGTCGTATTGTTCAGATTTGAGTGCATCATCTGAAAAAGATTTAGAAGAAAAACTTGAAACGATACAAGATCTTTTATTGTATAAAGATGAAGGATTTTGTAGAGTGCAAAGCCTTGTTGAATTAGCACAAACAGTGTTAGCAAATACTGCACCAGCTGGTCATGATGCTATAAATCAAGCTTTACAACAATTACAAGAAGAATGGTCATCACTAGCAACCAAGATGATAGAAACAAAAGCCATTTTAGATGATTCTATAACAAGATGGTCTGGATTTTTAGAACAAATTCAATCTCTAAAGAAGACGATTGAATGGTTGGAAACAACTTATAATGAAATTGGACAATTTCAAACTACTATGACTGAAAAAAGAGCTCAGTTAGAAAGGATAAAGACTGTTGAAGAAAGAGTAAGATGTGAAAAGATTGAAGTTGATAATCTAAAAGCCAAGGCAGCTGAAATGTTAGCCAGTGGACAACAAGGTCAAGCAGCATCTCAAGCACAAGATATCCTAAATAAATTTGATGTTATTGCTGAAAAAATTAAGGTAACATTTTTATTTATAATCTATTGAAAAATATTTTTTAATTTTATTTTTACAAAATATTTGTGTTTTAGAAATTACTAACAGATCGAGAAGATCAATATAGAGATCACCGTTTATATAAAGAAGCTCACGATGAATTATTATCATGGTTATCGAGAGCAAGAGAAAAATTACCTTCTTTAAAACAGCGTTCTCTTAGTGATAAACTTGCTATAGAAAACTCTGTTGCACCTCTTGATGCATTGTTGAATAAACAAGCTCAAGGAGAATTGTTAGTTGAACAGTTGCAACATACAGGAGAAGTTGCAGCTGCCAGTACAAGCCCAACAGGTCAAGAAACAATCCATAATGAAATTAGAGCTCTACGAGAAAGTTTTGAAGGTCTATTTAATGGTAAGTTTTCATTTTAAAACATAAAGCTGAAAATAGTTTACATATATATACATATATATATATATATATATACACATACATACATACATATACACACACACACACACACACACAATATATATATATATATACACTGACGCACATAACTCATGGCACACATGGGTAACATAAGCAATTTATTGAAAGAATTCATTGAAGTCATTAAATTAAAAAAAATATTTAATTAAAAATAAATATAATATTTATTACATTTAATCATTATTTAGTATTCATTATATTTATTTTCAATTAAATATATTTTTTTTTAATTTAATGACCATTGAATTATATCAATAAATTACTTACGTTACCCATGTGTGCCATGACTTATGTACATCAGTGTATATACCTTTTAATTTCCAAATTTTTATTAAAAAAATTTTTTTCTAATTAGAAATTCGACAACAGAAAGGACAGTTAGAATCCACAGTACTTCAGTGGCGTGATTACAAAGAAGAATATGAGCGATTATCAGATTGGCTTCAACAGATAGATATACTTATTAAAAATCAAAAACTCGCATTGCTTGCTACAGTTCAAGAGAAAAAGAAACAAGTTGAAGATGTTAAAGAAATACTAAATCGCCTTGAAAAGGGCAAAGAACAAATTGATAAATTTAATAGCACTGCTTCTGGACTATTAACATCTCATTTGGATACATATGTAAATAACCAGTTACGTCATTTAAATTCCAGATATCAAGTACAAGTGAATTTAGCTAAGGATGTTTTGAAAAAAGTAGAAACTAATTATGAACAACATAAACAATATGAAGACAATTATGTAAAAGCAAAGGCTTGGATAGACAATGCAAAAGAAATTATTCGTAATTGTTCTGAAGCTTCTTCTACAAGCACTAGAGAAGTTTTAGAAGGGCGTCTTCAACAAATACAAGATCTTCTTAACAAACGAGAAGAAGGTCAGAATTTAATTCATACGACAGTGAATTGTGGAGAGAAAGTTCTTAGAAATACAAGATCAGACGGTAAAGATATTATAAACAGTCAACTTAAAGAAATTCAAACTGACTGGGATCGACTTGTACGTAAAATTGCAACAGCTAAAGTACATCTTGAAACTAGTCTATTGCAGTGGGCTGATTATAGTAGCTCATACACACAGTTACAACAATGGATAACAGATCGTGAAGCTAAATTACAACAAGTCTGTGAACAGAAAGTTGTTAAAGCTAAAAAAGGACAAGCGGCAGGTCTTAGTTCTTTGGCCATTGGAGAACGTAAAGCTAATTTACGGCAGACAAATAGTATTGTACAAGATATAGTGTCTTTTGAACCCATGATTCAGTCAGTAACATCAAAAGCTGCATCTTTGCAAGGAGCACCTGCCTCTGAAATATCTACTAAATATGAAACACTAAGCAAACAAGCTAAAGAGTTGTTTGAAAAACAAAAAGAAACAGTTGAGCAACATCAAGCTTTCATAGACGCTGGTAATGATTTTGTGCAATGGATTCGTGCTGCTAAGGAAAAACTAAGTAAATGTTCTGAACCTACTGGAGACAAAGAATCATTGAGTAGCAAAATATCGCAATTAAGAATATTACAAAGTGAACTTCCTGTTGGACAGAAAAAATTAGAAAATGCTCTTGAACAAGGTGATTCTGCTTGCCAGAATGCAGATACAGAAGATAAAGATATTATCGAAGAAGAAGTTGCGTTGTTACAAGAAGAATATGACAATTATGTGTAAGTAAAAAGTATATAAGCTTAAAAAAATTATATGTTAATTATTATTTCCTATTTTTAGTGAATCTCTCAATAAAACAAAAACATTGCTTGAAGTTGGAATTGTCAAATGGACAGAATATGAGGATCAGTATCAAGATGCCTCAGATTGGTTGACACAAACTGAAGAATTAGTTCAAACATATAATAAATTGCAAAACAGTTTAGAAGAAAAGAGAAATGTCCTTGAACAATTTCAGGTATTTTTTTTTTATTTATACTGAAATAATTTATATAATATTAATTATTTTTATTTAGGTTCAACTTCAAACGCTATTCGACTGGCAAAAAGAATTAGACAGATTAAATATGAAAGCTCAAGTTCTCTTAGAAACATGTGCTGACACTCGAATTAGTAATGCTGTAACACAAATGACTACTAAATATAACGCTCTCTTGTCTCTTGCAAAAGAAATAATGAGACGTTTGGAACTTCATTATCAGGTAAATCATATTAATTTATATACATAAGATTTAATTTCTACGATTTCATTATTCTAAAGTATAATTCAATGTTTTTTAGGAACATCAACAACATAATACTTTGTATCAAGAATGTCAAGATTGGGTAGATCGTACACGTGATAAATTGAATGAATGTTTGGAAATACCAAATACATTACATGAAGTCAACAATAAGTTACATACAGTAAAAGGAATTCGTCAGTCTTTAGAACAGGGTCAAAATAAATTACGTTATACTCTTGAATTAAAAGAAAGAGTTATAATGAATACTGAACAAGCAGGAGCAGCTAAAATTCAGGAAGATACAGAAAATCTTAAACAAGATTTAGAAAAGCTCTTGGTAGATGTTCAAGATGTTAGACAGAAATTAACTGCACGTGCTACACAACTTGAAGATATTCATAAAGTGCACAAATTACTAACTGATTGGCTACAAGAGATTGAGCCTCAAGTACAGCCTGAAGAATCATTCTTGAATGATCTAAGTGAAAAGAAAGCGACACTTGAAAAGTTCAGAACTATTCAAAGAGAAATTTCAGCACATGGAGAATTTGTTGATAAATTGAAAAACAAACTTAATGAAGACAACACTATTCCCACAACTGAATTTCAACCTAGTATTCAGAAATATAATAATTTAAATACTCTTGTCGTAAAGCATATATCGGTTAGTATTGTTAATTTTTGTTATATATTTAACAGAAATTCATTGATATATTTAATGAAATTTTATCATTATTTTATTTTCACATATTAATATTTAATCGAAATTTTAATGTTTATGATTTTTTTTAGAATTTGGAAAATCAAGTTAAACAACATGAAGAATATAAACAGTCTTATCTAGATACTTTGGACTGGATCCGAAAAACTCGTGTGGAAATTCAACAATGTTCAGATTCTCATGGCGAAAAACAACAAACAATTGATAAACAGCAAAAAGTTTCAGAAATTCTAGATAATATGCCTAAAGGTGAAGCTTTAGTGACTCGAGCAATCGAACTGAGCATTGTTGTAATGAAGACTACAGGTAATGAAGGTCAAGATACTATTCGACAAGAAATTGAACAATTAAAAGCAGATTGGGAAGGTCTTCAAGTTATGTGTAAAGAAACACAAAAAGTACTAAGTAAATGTATAATTTCTTGGAATGATTACACAGATGTCTATAATAAAATGAAAACATGGTTGGATTGTTATGAAAAGAAATATGAAGAGGAAAACAAAACAGAAAAGAAAACTCCAGAAGAACTTGAAAAATGTAAGAGTTTGTTACAAGAAGTGATTGGACAAAAAGTTGTAATGGAAGAAGTTAATGATAGATGTGAAGCTCTTATGGAACAAAGTGCATGTACATGGGTTCGTGATCAAACTGTCACATTACAAGGAAGTTATACTAATCTGTTAACAGCAGTTCAAGGATTGGTATCACGAGTTGAGAAAAATTTGTCTGACCACACTGAATTTATAAAAGCAAAGAAAGAGCTTGAACAATGGTTATACACTGCTCATGGATCTGTTCAAGATTGTATCGGAGTGGGCGATGAAGCTAGTACTAGAGATAAATTAGAAACAATTCGAGTAAGTTTCATTTTTGTTTATTTAATAGTTTTAGAATAAAAATGTATTTATTGATTTATTGTATTTAATTATTTTTTATAGCTGGTATCAACTCGAATGACTGAAGGCCAGCATCTCCTTAGTGTTCTAAATGATGCTTTTACAAAAGCTATTAATATGACTCCAGCAGATAAACAAGATAGTTTGCGAGATGACTTGACTACATTAAGAAATAGTTGGGATCAGTTAAGTATTGATATACAATCAGTGCTTGCACAATTAAAAGGTGCTTTAACACGATGGGAAGATTACAATGAATGTAAAAACAGATTAAATAAATGGATTACAAATGCAGAGCAAAGTCTAAAAGAAATTCCAGATACCAGAGGAGAGCTTAGTGAAATGAAAACATTACAAGAGCGCTATAAACATTTACAAGATGAAGTAACGAATAAACGTGTTGACCTTGATCATTTATTGTCAGAAGCTGCTGAACTTGCTTCTTGGGCCAAAAAATCTGCAGTTTTAGATGACATAAAATTATTGGCAGCACGTTTTGATAAAGTGACATCTGGCTGTAAAGCTAGAAAAGAACAACTTGATTCTGAAATGCAAGAATATATGTCATACCATCAGTCCTTGCAAGATACTGAAAAATGGCTATTACAAATTTCCTTCCAGTTAATGGCACACAATTCTTTGTATATTACAAACAGGGAACAAACACAAGAACAAATTAATCAACATGAAATTCTTTTGAATGAAATTCAAAGATATCAGTCTACTTTGGATGATGTAAAAGCTAAAGGACATGCTCAAATCAAACGTTACATAAACACTACACCTTCAATACAACCAACTATTGAAACACAGCTAGGAAATGTACAAGACAGTTATAATTCATTACTGAATACTGCTTTACAAATAAAGAGTAGATTATTTGAATCTTTGGCTAAATTCAAAGAATATGAAGATACTTTGGAAAGTATAATGAATAATCTTGATTCTTATGAACCGATGTGCATTGAATTAGATGTGCCTGTATCGAATTTAAATGAAGCTAATGAACAGTTGGAAATTGCAAAGGTGGTATTTTTAAGTTCATGACTGTGTGTTAGCTATGAACGTTTTAATTTATTCTTATTTATTATTTCAGAGTTTGCATAATAAGTTGCAAACAGAAAAATCGAGATTAGCCTTGGCAGTACAAGCATGTGAAGCAGCGACTGCTTGTATTAGTAGACCAAGTAGTCCACAAGATCCTACTCCAGCACCAATTCCACAACAAGAACTTATGGTCCGTGGACGACTTGAAGATTTGATTGATCAGGTATTTTTTTTTGTATTAATGATTTTTAGTGTATATAATTTATTTGTTTTTGGCATGTAAGCTTTATTATAAATTTTTTAAAAAGTTTTTTTTAAGTAATTTGTTATTTTTTCAATAAGTTAAAACACTTTTACACTCACATCTAGGTTAAAGCTTTTAAGGAAATTATTTATTTTTTCTTTAAAGATTTGCATTATTTTTAATTTATATTATAACAAAAATATTTTTTTTGTTTTGCTTATGTGTATATTTTTAATTTCTCTAATTGCTTTAGTTAATGTAATTGATTTATATTTAGTTAATGCAAATTAATTGATATATTTTTATATATATTTAATTAAAAACTTATGATAACTTAGTGAAAATTGTACAATAATAAAAAAGTTACAAAACACCTATATATTACAATAGCTTAATAAATTACTATTGATCTACACAGTTTTAATTGTTTGTAATGCCACATTGTTCTAATGTATTGCATGTGTGTTATGCTTTTTTTGAGTAGCCTGCCAATGAGGATGTGCCTAAAGAGAGTGATTTAAGAATAAAGATTTTGCTAGATAATCTTAATTCACAAGGATTTGTCAAAAAATTGAACAGTCTTATTGATAAGGTAATTTTCATATCTCCATTAATAAAGATTCATATCAAGTATTCATATTTATTAACATATTTTTTTTATTATTTTCAAAAGGTACAAAATCGTTTAAGTGGTATTACATCAACAGTGAGTGAATTTGAAGAACAAGAAAAACAACGTAAATTACTTAACGATTGGGTAAACACTCAGAGTCAAGCTGTCACTGAATGGAAATCAAAACCAAACAAACTTCGTTCAGATGCTGCTAAACAAGAACTTGCTAATTTCATTGAAATTCTTAATTCAATCGGAGATTATAGAAACCGCTTATATGTGGATATGCCTTCTGTAGATGGTGAATCTGACTTAGAACAAGAATTGAATAAACTTGAAGAGTTACTTAATGAAACAATCGCTGATAAACAATCAAAACAAAATATAATTGATCAATATCGGTCTCGAGTTCAAGATATTCACGGATGGTTTGATACATTAGTGAAGAAAATGGAAGCTTTAGATAAGGGTTCTGGATTGAACTGTGCTCAAAAACAAAATGCTGTTATGGAAATAAAGTCTGAATTTGATGATCAGGGGCCACAGAAATTAGAAGAAGTTAAACGTCTTGCTAACAATGTCATTGACGTTGTAAGCAATTTAGATTCTCAACAAGTTGAAGAACAGGTAAATATAAAAATTTGATATGTCTGATTCATTCATTTAAAATTATTCTGTAATTATGATTACAATCTAAATTATTTTACAGCTTAAGTCAGTTGAAAGAAGGTATAATGATATATCAAAGAGAATTGATCGTAAAAATCAAATGTTGGAAATGACTCGTAAAGGAATTGACGGAACAAGGGATGAAATTGAACAAGCCCGTGAATGGGTACATGAAAAGATGAATGAATTGAAAAATCCTCCATTGCTTGGATTTGATGTCCGATCTGCAGAAGAAAAGCAGCAAGCATTGAAAGGGTTACTTAAAGAATCAGAAAGCAAACATGTATTACAAGAAACTTTAGAAAAACGAGTAGCAAATATGTTGAATGAATTGGAATCATCCGAGCAAACACATTTAGAAGCAGATTTAAGAAGTTTGGGTGCTGAGCAAAAACAATTAGTATCGTTAATTAAATCAGAAATTGAAAAAGTAAATGGTGCATTAAATGCTCGTCGTAAATTTGAATTTGATTTAGAAAGAGCGTGTGAGTGGCTCAAAGTAAAAAATAATGAATTGAAAAAATTAGGAGGATACTTACCATTACAATCAATTGCTGTAGAGAGAGAAATTCAACAACATAGATATATTGAAAATGATATCAAAAAATTCAATGAGGATAGCTTAATTGATTTATTAAAACAGGGTAATTTCTTATTGAAAGAATGTGATCCAGCAGATAGAGAAAAACTTCAAAAACTTCTTGATGGTGCCAATGATCAATATGAAAAATTGAAAAATGAATCTCAAGAAAAAATAAATTCACTCATTGATTTACTTCAAGGACGTAAACAGTTTGAAGCTGATATTAATAAATGTCAACAATGGATTAAAGAAGCTGAAGTTGCAACCTCAGCTGAGATCAGAACTACTTCTATTGAATTACTTGAAGAACAATTAGCAAAGGTAAGTTTGATAATATTTAAAATATTTTAAATTTTATAAAAAAAGGTAAAAATACATTTTTCTCATAATTTTTTTTTTATTTTAGTACGATAAATTAAACAATGAAGCCAATGAAGTAGCTAAGGATATAGATAGAATAACTGACCAAGGAAAAGCTATTTTGCCGACCGTTAGTGAAGCAGATAAATTAACTCTTTCTGAACAGCTGAACAACATGAAAGAAAAACATGCTCGTATTGCATCTCTAATACGTGATCGTAGCGCTGAACTCAGAGACAAAATTAAAGAAAGTCGTGATGCAGCAGCTAAAGTAGCTGAAAGTGTTGAATTTATGACAAAGATACAAAAAGATTTACAAGAACTTAATAAACCGATAGGAAGTAAGGTAGAAGATGTTCAAGGAATGTTAGCTGCCTATGAAAAAATACTTGGAGATCTCAAAAACAACAAATCAAAACTTGGTGACTTATCTTCTGGTAAAGTCAGTGGTTTACAAGAATTAGTCGGTCAACAAGATGATTTAATTCGAGCAATTGAAGATCAGATTTCAAAATTAAGACAACTTTTGCTTCTCCGTGAACAATTTATAGCATTGGTTACAGAAATTATGACATTTATTACAAAATATACCGAAATTGTACGTGATATAGAAAAATCTGGACAAACTGTTCAAGAGAAAATTAAGAGATATGATGATATTATTGTTAAAATTCAGGAATGTGAAGCAACACTTGCTTCAGCCACAGATAAAGGTCAACAGATAGCAGCAGAAGGTACAGCGGCTGATAGAAACAATGTAACTGAACAATTACAATCGCTGAAACAATCGTTACAGTCACTTAGACGTGCTGTTGAAAAACAAAGACAACAACATGAAATTACTGCTGCAGAACATAGAAAGTTAGCTTCTGAACTTGAAGAAATCTTAGAATGGTTGCATGCAAATGAGGCAGCTATTAAATCAAGACCTTTGCTTAGTCGTGACTTAGACAGTGTACAAAACGAAATTAAAAATCACAATGAACTGTGCAGTAATGTAAATAAATATCTTGACAGAGCTCGTAAGGTTCAAGAGTCTTGTAAACATGATGACGGTATGCCAAGTTCATTATTAGAACAACTTTCTGAAGCTAACTCCTTACTACAGATTTTACCAAAAGAAATGGAAGATCGAGAAAAGTATCTCGAAAACAATAAACAGCTACGAGTAGAATATGCAACACTCAGAGATAAACTTCACGCATGGGTGACTGAAGCAGAAATTAGATTAGAAAGTGGAAAAGATGGTGTTGATTTTGAAAATATTGTTAGTGACTTGGAAGAACATAAAATATTTTTCAGTACAGAAGCTTCTATGAAAGAATTAGTTTCACAAAAAATCCAGCAAGCTGCTGATAAAATCTGGCCAAGTTTGACACCAAGCGAACAGGAAGAATTAAGTGGAGAGCAGCAACAACATACTCAAAAATTGAAAAATACTTTGAACTCTGCTAAATCTAGATGCGCTCAATTGGAACAAGATGCTGAGATCTGGAGGGATTATTGCCAGATATTAGAGAAAGTACGATTCATTTTAGCAAGAACACAATTTACTGATGAGCCAGTAACAACTCTTGCTGGACTACATTTTAATATTCAGAAAATAGCACATGCCTTAAATGATATTCAGGTAAGTTTATATTAATACAAACTGATACTTACAAATTATATATATATATATATATATATATATATATATATATATATATATATATATATATATATATATATATATATTAAAACATTTAAAAATACATTTTAAATTTTTGTAAATAAACAAAATTAAAAACTTTAGATTAAATATGTACATATATCAATATTTATTTTATTTTAAATCACCACTTTAAATCGAATTTTATTTACTAGAGTAATAGAGTTCATATGTATACACATGTATGCGCATATGTTTGTGTGTGTATATATGTATATGCATATATATATATATATATATATATATATATATATATATATATATATATATATATATATAATATTCTATATAGAAGGTATATTTCAAATTATATTTTATTAAAAAATAATGACATCACTCAAGGATTACAAGAATGACATCATGTTTATCTGAAGTGATTGTCATAGTTCTCAGTATGAATTTATAGTAGCTTAAGTAGATATCAACTTTCAACATTAATATTTTAACGCTAATAGATAATATTTGTTTATATTTTTTTAAAAAATAGACAATTTAAATAAAATGTATTGTTGTTTTAATTGATAAATTATTAATATATATGTATATATAATTTATATCTGCATTTATAATAATCGTTTTTAAAATAAGTGTTCGTACGTTTTTATTTGAACATTTAAATCAGTGTTATAAACCGAAAAATTAGTTATTGTAGAAACGATGTAGTTTTAAACAATTGAAAACTAGTCTTTTGTATTTTAGTGTTATTAAGTGAAAATATTGTTTTTTTAGAATCAACAGTTCGAAATTGATTTATTAAACGAACGTGCGAGTGAAATTCTTAAACAAGCAAACCCAACAAACCGCGAAAAAATCGAACGTGAAACATCATCTGTGTCCAACGAATGGTCCGCTCTCGTCTCTGGACTTGAAGCAAGAAAAGAAGTACTCTCTGGATTAGCTTCCCGTTGGGAAGAATTCGAGGCTCTGTGGAAGGCTTTTGAAAGTGCTGTTAGTGATTATGAAGAAAAGGGCAAACATATTGATATTATAGTAAGGTCAAGAGCACAGATAATAGAAGCGCACACTGCATTACAGGTAAATATGTATTTCTTTTAACTACATGTAACAATTAAGTGTTATTTATTTCGTTATCTGAATCCACTAACAAAATATTTTTTCTCTTAAGGATTTACTTTCGGATGTACAATCACTTCAGCCGCAACATGATGAAGTTGCTGCTTTATCACATACAATTATTACATTCCTTCAAGAATGTTCAGAACAGTCGGCCAGTGCTATTACTACAAAATTAGATCAACTTACTAGCAGTTATTTAAGGTAATTTACGTTTTTATTTATTACATTTTAATTGTTATTCACGCAGTATTTAAAATAGCGAGATAAATTTTGATTTTTTTTAATAAAAAAATGGTAAACAATTAACGGTTTTAATTGTTTCAATACTATGAAAAATCATACGTAATAAAATAACAATCATTTTATTAGTAAATGTTTCGTGTGCAATAATCATTTTTAAAATTAATAAATATTAAAATTTTTGTTTTGTAATTAATTGATTGATAAATTCATTTATTTATAATTATCAAAACGATATTTTTTTTAGAACTAACGGATATACTTATAAATATGTATATAAATGTATACTTATATATTTTAAAAAGTGAAACAATAAATGAATTAAATAAAACGGTACAATTTGAATTAAAACTGATTAGTTTAAAAATAATAATTATTTTGAGGTATAAATAAACTAATTTGATCAAAATTAAAAAAGTTGATATTTATATGTAGATGTTCTTTTCTACATCCTATGAAAAATTCTCGGGAGATAAAAATCGCTGTACGACTTTAAGTGATGCCTAGTTTTCGTACTTACAAAATGTGATCTCAAGTTAAAGTTAATTAAAAAAATCACTCCAAAAATGTATATTGCATTTTAAATACATTTATTAGTTGTAACTAAAATTAATATATTTTTTAATTTGATACGATAAAAGAAATTTTTAATAAAACGTATTTTTATAAATACTACGATTTTAACTTCTTATCAATTTATATTTAAATTGCTGTTTTGAAGTAAATAAAGTTAAATGATTCTAAGAAATAATAATTTTCATCAAATCTTTTTTGATAAATACATATATACATACATACATATACATATACATATATATATATATATATATATATATATATATATATATATATATATATATATATATATATATATATATATATTTTCATATTCATATGAACACGATGAATATGTGACCTCGACGTCTTAATTTTTGTTTTGCTTGAAAAATATATTTTACGAACATAACCGAATAAACTTCAAGAAATAGGCCAATATTTATAAATAGACACGAACGTTTGTCGCATTTAGTAAGAACAATGTCTAGACGAATTTTCGCAACGGTGTGTGGCTTATTTGCATTTTTGACACGTATTCGTGAATATATTAATAGGTATAAATATATATATATATATATATATATATATATATATATATATATCCATACATACATATATGTATACATATAAATGCATCCTTGATGTAAAAGGAAGTCATATTAAATGTTTTCCGGTCTTAAATTAAAAAATATTTTTTAAAGGAAAGATTATTTTAAGACTATATATATATATATATTTGTTTACAGAAAATAACTAAAAATTAAAGGTTTATTTAATATTTGTTTAAAGAATTAAATATTGATATTTTCACGTATTCAATATTTTTATAAATAAAATTATTTAATGTATCTATACGTACATCAGTGTTTCTTAAATTATGGTTAACAATTTTTCGGAAGTCTAAGTATTTTGTACATAATGTTTTCAAAAACTTTGAATAATAATATAATTTATTTATTTATATTTGAAAAAATTAAATACGAAAATACAAGTAAATATAAAAGGCCACATTTTTTTTATATTAAATCCAACAACTATGAGTTAATTTTTAATAAAATATTTGCGTATAAATTGTTTCTACACTGTGTTTTATAGATTTTGGAATTTTTTAATATCGAATTGTACATTTATTTTTCTAAATATTTTATTATTATGCGTGCGTGTTAAATACAAAAATAATTTAAAATTTGAAATCCGCAAAATTTTTCTTTTTCATTTTAAAATTTTTCTTCATTTTAATTACTTCACAGTTCATTTACACAAACAGTGTGTGTGTAATATATATATATATATATATATATATATATATATATATATATATATATATATATACATACACACACACACACACACACACACACACACACACACACACACACACACACACACACACACACACACACACACATACATATATAAACGAGGGTCGTCTGATAAGTATGGTAAATTTATTTATTGTTTAATATAATTAATTAAATTATTTTTTTTAATTTAGTTTTCCTTACTTTTTTACCATACTTATCAAACGACCCTGATATATGTATGTTATAAAATAATAAAATGCGTATTAAAATTAACCATGTATTTTAATTAAAAATGTTTTTCTAAACTCGATCATGAATATAAACTTTTTATAGATCACATAAAATACTGTTAGTTAAGATTAAGTAAACATAAGAGGAATAAAAAAAATAATCGAAACATTTTCATTAATATAATGTTGTGATATTATTAGTCTCTTGTTTTTTTTAACATTAAAGCGTACGATTTTAAAATGTGGGTGGAACTGAGATCACCGTGTTAAATAGTTTTTAACTAAAGTCGCAGTGATCATTTATATAAAAAAATTCTCCGACGAATATATGTCGCCTGACGTGATTTTTTTCTTTAGACATTCATTTATATATATATACATACATATATATATATATATATATATATATATATATATATATATATATATATATATATATAAAGATTTAAATTAAACTGGTTAAATGAATATCGTAAACTATATTTTTTTTACATTTTGCTTTTAAAATATTCTATATGATAATTAATGTAAGTTGAGTTTTAATAAGTCATATGCAGACATATGTATATTTTTAAAAAAAATGTCAAGGTATTTTTATAAATGTTTTAAACTATTATTATTATTTATTTAATAGTGGATTGTAATATAAATTCAAGATTAAAATTTATTCTGAATTATAAAACTGAATAGTGAATTGAAATAATGAGGTCAAAAATCTGAACAAACCGAAACTTTTAAATTTGAGTTCCACAGTTTATGAATACCATTATATTGCTGCACACTGCCCCACATTTGTGTTGGCGGAAGTTTAACGAAAATCTTTTTACGTTTAAGAATGACACATCCACACGCACAAATTACTAAGCCTTTCAGACTAATGGCGCTTAGCGCCATGGGGAACCGATGAGCAATTAAATCGCTTTTATGTATGTTATATAAATGGCTCATAAAATTGTCGTAGTCAAATCGGAAATTATTTTTTATCTCTAAGCTTACAATGTTTCAAATGGAATCATTAATTTTGTTTTATGATAATTTATTACATTTTGTCTACTGGAAATTTATATTGATTATTGGGATTAGTATTAGATTATGTTGTTTTTTTAAGTTTAGTTAGACATAATAAATCGTAAATAGATTAAATATTTATGACCTTTATATATATATATATATATATATATATATATATATATATATATATATATATATAAAAGCCTTGTGTGCCAGAAACGCCATTAAAAGGACTTAAATATATGTTATCATTTATTTACATATCCAAAAAAGAAATTAAATGTTTCAAATAATTGCTTCTTATTTTTTCTAAAAAAAATACATTTTGAAATATTTTCTTCTATATACTTGTTTATCCTTACTTCATAATTAATGTATATTTTTGGTTCAATTTAGGATCCAAAAATATTTCTTCCAAAGAAGTTTCTTCACAGTTCATGCATTACTTCGTCTTTCTTTCTCTCTTTATACACGCACACACTCACATACATACGTACATATATATATATATATATTGTAAAAATAAATTTTGAAAGATAAATTTATGTAGTACTGGATAGAAAGAGGCTGCTGCTACTAATGATGATTATAACAAAGTATTATGTTATTGATGTAGAGCTTATTGAAAGTAAATAAAAAAATATAATTGTGATATTACCAATTAGCAGCAATTAATATAAAATAAATGTATTTCATAACATACGCATTTATAATGTCGAGTGTGTACTTAATAATAGTTATAAATAAGGCAACAGTGCTCTTAACTTAAATGCAAGAGTACTATTATTAACTAAGTAAAAAATAAATGCATAGTGAACTTGTCAATGAATTCACTTTCAACGTTTCATTGCCAACAATGCAATCATCTAATTAAACCCAGTTGAATTATACATTAACATATACAATTCTTTTTTCGTTTTTTTGTTTTTGTTTTTGTATTTGGATGATTATTATTATATGTTATTTAAGTATTTAATATTTGCAAATTCAAGAATCAAAATAGAATGTAATTCGCATTAATTAATATGGAATATTAATAAAACTCACGATATTAAATATTTCATTTTATGAATTTAATATATACTTAGATTTTTGATTCAACATATATTCACGTTTTAAAATATACAGTTTTTCATAATTGATAGTTTAGAAATGATTTTATTATGACTTTTTATAACATTATATACGTATATAAAATGACAAATTAAATTTAACTAAATCATTAATTATGAATTGTAAACTTGATATGCAATTTTATTAAAATTTAATAGTAGATCTGTTAATTTGTTCAAATTTAAACAATATTATTAGTTCTGAATATTTTCGTCCTTTTTTAGTGAAAGAAAATAAATTTTCATACTGTTTATTAATATTTAATTAGCAATGTATTTCCATTAATATTAATATTTTTTCTCATCTCAATGAAAACTTGATTTTTGTAATAAAATGGTTCGTCCTTGGAAACTGAAAACTCATCCAGCGCCTTGTTCACATCCTTATTTTTTTTTGTATTCAAAAAAAAATATAGAATCAGAAATAAATGATAGTTGAAAGATGCTATATATGGAGAATGTGCTAAGTGACATGGAACCTCCTAACCAAGTCATGCTTTAAAATATATTATTTCTTATTAACAGGAGCCAAGTGTTTTATTTCTTTAAAAAAATCATTGTTCAATTATTGACAATATTTTTCAGAATTAATCGTTTCTTTTATCTTTAGAAGTTCGTAATAAATTAGTCTTCTCATATATCATCATATAGACAGCATTCTCTTTTTCATACTTAAATTCAGTTTAGATATCGATGAAATGGTTTGTCTAATTTTGCAGTATGCACTTTTCTTCACTATATTTTCATATTAATCAACTTTTTATTCTCAGTTACGAGACGTATAAAAAATAGTTCATTTTTATTGGACAAAAGTTCCCAGCACTCAGTTCATGTAGTACCCATCTTCCATATATCTATAATGTGGATAAAAATGCGTCTTTTTCTAAAATATTGCAAAAAATATCATCATTGATCACAGGAGGTCTCTTATGTTCGTCTTTAATATTTAAGTTTTCATTCGTAAATTTCTCTAACCATCGTCAGTATGACCTTTCAGATAACTGCGTTTACTCCAAAAACTGTCAACAAATTTCTGTATGCTTCTGCAACAACATTTTTTATTTATTGATATTTGTCATGTATACAGTGCCACAAATGAACGTTATCGACAGACATCTTTCCTTCATTGTTCCTTTGTAAATACTGATAATAAAATATTTGTTTTAGTGTTTGTTGAATGACACCGATGAGACATATACCTTTCATTGAAATACTTTTTTATTTGGCTAAAATAATTGTGCGCTAAGCACAGAACTTTTCAATAACCAAATATTTCCTTATTTATGTATTTTTTTTAGTAAAATACATAAATTGTACACATGTAGATGAAAACGTGTAATTAATTATGAAGCTAAATGCCGTCATTATATAAACAAGAAAATATTTCTATTTATTTTTTTTATTAATTATTTTCGTTTATTGTTTAAGTTGTATTATTGTATCGTTTTATAAGAAAAACTAATTTTTTATAGAAATTATCTTTTGTTGTCAAATGTATTTAAAATAATACCTCGTAAGGATTGAATTATATATTATTAAAAAAAAAATATGAAAAGAAGTATTAACACATCACGGTCCGGGCTGTTTGCGCGAAAATTGATGCGTATAGTCGGCATATTTTAAGGTTTTCGAATATGTTGCATCGCTTTACAAAAATGGTTATAACTTTTAAAATATCAAATATTTTTTTATGAAATTTGAAATGAAGCTGTTTATCTGACAACGGCGAAGTCAAAAGGAGAAGGGTAATGTTTTTCGCGTGTGTATATGTATGCATGTAACCATGTTCATATGTTCCCACTTTAGAGCCCAAATTTGATTTTGAGCGAAGTGATATTTTATTTTTTGAATTAGGTTTTGGAGGGGAGATAGAATTGCAAACGTAAAGGCACTTTTTTGGGTTTTCCTTCATAACTTCTGACCTTTGCAATCTAGGAAGCTGAAATTTTGAACACAGGTATGAGATACGTTGCTCTGTTCAAAATAGATTTTATTTGAATTTAATTACACAAATAAATTTTATGATCGAATTTTCTGTTATCTTTTGCTTTCAATATTATCAAAGCACGCAATATTAGTCTAGTCGATAAGAAATATTATTTTTAGTATACATATTGCAACACATATTTACATGTCGCCAGAATTTAATGCACAGTACATAAACCCTATTGATATGTCTCCGGCATTTCACGTGCAGTCAACAAAAATCATATTTTTATATCTCCGGACGTTAATGTGTTAAATAGCATTGAATATTGTTGATCGTTCATTGAATGACCCCGATTAAAAATACGTGTATTGCACATACTTTTAAAACAGTAGCGGGTCATTGAAGCTATTTACAAATAAAGTAAACATGTTTTTTAATGCAAGGTCAAGTATTGTTGTATTTGACAAATTACTCGGTGTCTTCAGAGAAATTCTAGAGCCGTCATTTCAGTGCGGCGACAGTAAATATAAATAGTTATTTATATTTTTAGATTACTTATTTTTCTCGTATACATTTTTTATAACACGATATACATTTAAATAATAATGATATGATTTTAATAGTTATAAATACGCAATTACCAAAATGAATTTAATTAAGACTGTAACAGATAGTTACATTTAAACCTACGTTTAATATATGTATTTTAAAACTTGCTTGAACGTTTTATATTTAATTCTATTATTATTTCGATCTACATGTTTCATGAATGTTAAATATTTTTGATATTTCGTTCCGTTTGAGCGCCAAAAAAGCCGTGAAGCGAAAGTGTATATTATGCGTAATGTAAATAAGATAGATACATTAGTACACAGGTGATGGTGTCATTATATCATCTATATTTTCGTATATTATTTTCTTATATTTTTTTATGCAGCCAAGGACACCAAAATATTCATACGGATCATTTTTCAAGATACTATAATGATTTGTGAAGTATTTAGTAAAACATGAATGACATTTTATTAGTTTTTACCTTGTATAAATGTTCAATTTTTTTCAAGTTTGCTCATAGAAGTGAATTTTATTTTAAATGTTTCGGTTTAAAAATTCATTTTCAATTTGATATAGTTTTGCATTCTTATAATTGAATTTATAAGCATATGAATGCTCAATAGTAAAATAAAACAATAACTACATACATTTTATATATAAAAAATATTCATAAAATTTTTCTATAATACTTTGAAGTTTTATATAAAATACATTGCTTCTTAATTATTATTTAATATTTTTGATCAATGTTTATTTAGCTACATTATAGAACAGAATATCTTATCGTAAATATTATTATAAATATATAAACAGTTTAATTTGTCACGCGATAAAAACGTAATATTTATTTATATAAAATTTATAACACTTCATATATCTTGCTTGTTATAAATATGTATGTATGCATAGATACATACGTGATATATATATATATATATATATATATATATATATATATATATATATATATATATATATTTATATATATATATATATATTTGATTTGTTTTCATACACTTTTATTGATCGATTACTAAATAGACGGCTTCCGAATTTCAGATTAGTAGGATTCTTGCAATTTGGATGTACCGATTTTTTGTATACATTTTCATTTTTTTTAAATACTTTATTCAGATTTTAAGTAAATAATTACTAACCAAGAAATTCTGATATTTTTTATTATTACTGGTGCACGTTTCTTCTTTAATTTAGGTTAATGAACAAATATTTAAAACATTAAAATTGATAATTTTCATAATAATAACCATAATATATTTATTTGTTCTTAATGAACAATCCATTAAGAACATTGTTTCAATTTCGACCGATTTCTGCCATCAGTCTATTTTTAAGAGCATTATTCAAAATGGAAATGTTTTCAATTTACAAGAAAAGAGATTATTTCA
>CP092090.1:14760444-15025444 GCA_029203775.1 Neoneuromus ignobilis
AATTTTATTATAAATACGATAATCATTTATACGCTCCTCAAACATATCGATTTAATTTATTCCAGGCTTATTGAATCATTAACTGAAAAGAAAAGAAAAGCAAATTCGGAAGTAGAATATATTGATTCTGTTGTGGAAAAAATTAATAGACATAAAACTGCGCTTTCGTCCTTACAAGAAGAAGTTGTACAGTTTTACGTATTTGGCGAGAACTTAGATAAAACAAAAGACGATCTTGAAAATCTTCGAAGTAAAGTCGGTTCGTGTGTTGCTAATACTAAAAAGTTTATTTCCGATACAAGAGATCGTTATATAACTGTACAAGATCGTGTTGTTCCATCAGACATCGATCAACAATTAACGAATTTAGAATTAGCATCGGAAACGTTAGTCAACATAATGGATGAAAAAGATCGTGAATTCAAGAGAGCTAAAACTGTCCGTACCGAATATCTCCGTGATGTCGAAGAAATTCAATCTTGGATACAAAAAGCGGAATTGAAAGTTCAAGATCGATCTGTCGAACCTGAAAAACTAAAAGAATGCTTGCAGCAAATTCAGAACGAATTTAGTTCTGTATCTGATCGTCTTGAAAAATTAAGAAAGAACGGAAAAGTGATCATTGAAAAAACAAACGATGACGAAGAGAAGGAACTTATTCAGTCAACGATCAATACTTTAACAGAACAATTACAGCAAGTGAAATCATGGCTTGAAGAGAAGAAACAGCAAATCAGCGATACAATTGATTCGTGGCAACGATTTTTAACTTTATACGAACTTGTCATGACGTGGGTCAAGGAAAAACGTACATTCCTTGTCGAACCACTTCAGTTGAGCACGTTGCAAGAAGCTCGACAAAAGTTGCACGATTATTCGGTAATTTAATCAAAATTATAATACATTTTCATTCTAGTTCTTTTCGATACAGTTATTAATTTATTTTTTAGTCTGCTGTTAAAACCACTAAAAATATAACTAAGAATTTAAGTGATATGGGTAAAGAGTTAGAGCAAATCGGCAATATAACAAGTGTTGGTGATCTTCCATTAAAATTAGCAGAAGCCGAAGAAGCGAAAGTTGAAGTCGAAACATTATTACTCGAAAGGGTAATTATTAATTATATTTTTTAAACTATATTTCATTAAAAAAGGCGAATTTATAACAATTCATTTAATTTAAGAATGCTCTACTCCAAGAAACATCCGAAGAGTGGGAACAATGTGAAAAGAAAATGAAAGATGTAAAATCGTGGATCGAAAAGTCACGATCATCTCTCGAATCTCCTCAAAACAAGAAACGTCCATTGCGAGATCAGTTAGCGTTGAGAGAGAAAATGATTGGCGATATAGCTATTCAGAAGACTAAAATTACCATTTCTCTTGAGAAGCTTCAAGTACGTTTCAGTCAGAAACACGTGCAGTTCGAGGAAATGTCGTTTCATATTATAACAATGATTATTTTATAGATTCATTTCCGATCCGGCATTGGTGGAGATTCGAAAATTACGGATTCGGCATTAGAGTTAGTCGAAGAATTGGGCTCGCTGCACGATGAAGTCAAAGAACAATCGTCGATGCTGGAAGTGTGTTTAGCACAATTGGACCAGTATCAACAGGAAGTTCAACAGCTGAGACAGCAAATGGTGCAGGTCGAACAGCAGTTACGTACTACGACGGCGCCCAATTACTCGCCGCATGATCCAGAACGTGCTCAACACGACCAACAGGTAAGAATGTTTTGTGCTTTTGCTGTTTTGTAGTTTAGATTAGAATAGTTCACACCCTGCAAATTTACACAAGTTAAAATGAATAACTTTCACTAAAATTTTTCCAAATTTATAGAAATTTAATGACATCTTCGAAATTACTGCAATATGAGCATCGATCACTGATAAATTTTGGAAACATTTTGATGAAGAACGGTAAGACAGTGACCGTTACTTATGACGACAGTGCATGGTGGCTGGGGCAATTCATCAAGGTGTTTCCACTGCCCCATTTTACCTTGCAGCTGGGGTTTTTACTTTTGTTTTCATTCTACATATTATGTGTATATAAGTTCATTACATTTCTCTGTTTTTCGGGTATCACGGAAATGTTTGCTTTACTTTTTATCTTATAGCTTGTCTGTAGATATTTTGCTTTTACTATTCAGGTTATGAGTGTCTTGCTTTGGTTTTTCATTATTAAGGTTTACATTGTTTTCATTACTTTTATTTAATTATGTATATTGGGTTCAAACTTGATTTGTTTATTTGCATTATTGTAATTTACTATTGTTTTTGTAAACATCATTTTGCATCGTTGTTTTCAATATATTATGCTTTTTTCTCTTACTTGAGCGTTATTTAATTTATGTATGAACGAAAAAAAAGCAAAGAAACAATCAAGTTTTTTTCCTATCATTTATTGTTGATTATTTCTCACACTTAGCATTTGTTTATCATCTTTTGCTGCACTCCTTATCCTTTCATGCTTGTTCCAACGATCCTATTATTCACCTTGACAGGCTTGTCGGGAAAGGGTGCGAACACTGCAAATTAAAATAGCTGCTCGTAACGAGCGTATGAAGTTGTTGGTGCAGCGTGGAACACCCGACTCGGAGCCCTTTGAAACTTAGTATTACCTACTGACTGACTGATTCCTTCTGTCGTACCACCGACTAATGACAGTGGAAAACCTATACGAATATGTATCGCAGCCACCATTCATTGACGACACAAATTATTTTAAACTGTGATCATACTCTCAAATTGTATTGTAAATTATTTGGCCAAATGGCCTCAAGTAGCGTGAGCGTGCGTTGACATGATATCTTGTGTGATGGCCCGGCATAGGCTCTACAGGCCCAGGCGGAAGGCTATCGTCAACAAATCGGTGTGCTCATCAACCACATGCACGGCGTGGATCCCTATCTCGTGCTGCTGCCCTCCGACACCGCTCCGTCTGCTAGCTTATACGGACCCAGCTATGCAGAGGTTGCAGCCTCCCGTTCCAGCCCGTGCCAATTAGAGCCTGCTGCCGTTGTGCCCGAATCCTTTGAAATGACACCCGAGCCTGTCATCGACGCAACAAACGTCTTTGAAGCTCGCGACGAAAAACAATATCCTGAACCTATTATTACGTCAAATGTGACCCTGAGCGTTGATTCCAAACCGATTGTAACTGTAACAACCAAACCGGAAGTCTCTGAACCTAGATATAGTAAATCATTAGATGTGATACTTCAAACGGGCGAAAAAGCTAAATCGCTTCGTCGAACACGTTCGCCGAAGAGAAAAGATGAAGGAAAACTTAGTAAAAAAACATATCAGGTAGAAAGTGTTCCTAAACCAAAAATTAACATTTCTTGCGAAACTAAAGAAACCGAGAAATCGAAACCAATCAGTTTACGACAAACACAAGGAGAACAATTCTTAAAACCGCAAGAAGAGAAAAGAAAACGTTCTCCGAGTCCTATGTGGGTACCGGGTTCTACAACTTACGCAGAAATTCTTCGCGGACAGCAAGCAGAGAGGATAAGTCAACCCGACACTTCTGCATCTGAAATGTTGACTTTAACTGCAAAGACAATTTCAAACGTTGATGCTAGTAAAAAGCAATACGAATATATCGAAAGCACTCGAAAACCCTCGGAAGAATCAAATCAGATGGAAAAACAAAAACCTCAACCTGAACCTGAACCAGAAATTTTAGTTCAACCTGAAACTTCTTGGGTTGAAACGCGTAGTTATCAGCAAACAAGCTACAAATACGATATGCCCTCTGCTCCGCCAGTTCAAACCGAACCAATCGACACCACACAAACTTATTATCAACAAACAATAACAGAACCGAGTACCGTTATGTCTTCTGGAATGTTTGAATATATTCAACCACTTCCTGAATTGGTTGGTTTTATAGCATCTGGTCAACAGCTTCTCAGTTCCGGTTTAGGAACGTATCACACACCCCACCAATTTATAGAAAGTGATTTACCTGTGTATTCAAATCAAACAATTACTACGTATGAAACAGTAACTCCTATATCGACAAACGTTTCTGAAACTTCATACTCGAGTGAACATTTTACTCCGCAAAGTTTTCATTTGTCTGAAATGAGCAACATTGGAATCGCTCCTCCAAATTCAATCCAGCAAATAACTTACGATTCAGCCAGTAGTATGACACCGGTGTCAGTAACAGAATCGCAGGATTCGTCCTCACTGATACATTCGCCGTCTCATACACAAAATATTCCATTAAGTAAATCAGAACCCAAACCGAAAAAACACAAGTCACTTAAACAATCGAAACCAGCGCCTGTTAAAGAGACAATAGTTACGCAATCAGAGTACGTTGATGTTCAAGAAGTACCTGAACAAAAACTAGAAGTTGAGAATCAAACATCAGGGTCACACATTTCATATGCTCAGATATTATCACAAGGCTTAAATGCGAAACAGCTCCAGCCATCCAGTCAGCTTACGATCACGCTACAGAGTCAAAGTAGCCGACCTCAAACGCCGAGAGATTTGTCTCCTGTATGTGGTGTTTCGCTCACACACAAGGAAGACGATCAAATTGTAAATCAGAAGCCGAGCCATAAACGTAGAAATGTGGCCGAGCCTTCGCAGCACGTAAAAGAAGAAACTCTGTCACAGCATCTGAAAAAATCAAAGAGTAAAAAAGATGATTTCAAAAATGATGCTGTTAGACATGAGCAGAATGTATTTATAAAAGAAACAGAGACTTTTCTGTCGGATTTACAGAGTCAAGGAGAGCCCGCTTATCAACAATCAGCGGTTGATGACGAAATTCGACAAGAGTCTAAAGTAGATACGCAGGTTGATGTATCGATTAGCACACCTGCAAAAATTGTGAAAGAAGTCCCTAGTATAGATGAAAATAGTACTAAGACTGTAGTAGAGAAGAAGAAAAAACAAAAGAAAATAAAAAAATCAGAGAAGCATTTAGACGACGATAAGAAAAATGTATTACACAAAATCATGGTGGAACAGGAAAATATACAGCAAACTCAAATAGATGAAAATCCGCCAGAATTCATTACAGAAAATATTTCATATAAGGATGAGTCTTCAATAGATTCAAAAGACAAAAATGTCGATAAACCCCAAGGCAGTAAGATTGAGATAATTACCATAACTGAAATAGAAGAACATGTTACAACAAATGAAGTTCAAAAGCGAAAGAAATCAAAGAAAACTAAGAAACCTAAAGTGGATGAAGTAGATGAAATAGAAAAAGCTTTAAATGAAATTGCTGTCTTAGAAGAAAAATCACTAAAATCAAAAAGTTCTAAATCCAACGAAAAATCGCAGAGAAAAACGAAAGAAGAACAAGTGAATGCACACTCAGTTTCCGTTAATGAACAGCCAAAAATACAACAGAAACACAGCGAGGCTAAAAGTAAAACATCTAAAAAAACTGTTCATCCTGAAGAAAAAACGCAAAATATTCTTCCTGATGAAAAAGAAACTCATTTCGATATAAATATAGAGCAGAGTAAACCTATTACAGAAGATAAAATACAACTAGAAATAAGTACAGCGAAAAGTAAAAAGAGCAAATCTCGTAAAACTAAAACCAAAACGCCTGATGATACTGATAATAAAAATAAATTTGAACTGAATGTCGACGAATTATCATCCGAAAACAAAATTAAGCAGATAATTGTAGAAGAAAAACCAGTTCAGGCTATAAAAGAAAAATTATCTCCTAAAGACAATAAAACAAGTCATAAGAAAGAAATTGTAGATAAAAAGGTCAGTAATGATAGAGATTTGCCGAGAAAAGTAGAAAAAATAGAACAAGAACCAACAGTAACAGTAGTTGAAGAAACAATAAAAATTGTAACTAAAAAGAAACAACCAAAAGAGAAAAATGTTCAGATTAAAAAAGAAAAACCTAAATTTGAAAAACACAAGAGAACTGAAAGTGAAAGTACTGATAAAATTATTGATGATAAATTATCGTCTGAAGTCGAACTTGAAAAAGACACTGTCGTAGATTTAATTTCCGATAAAGTTACAGAAATTCCTACACAGTTAAGTAAACCTGATAAAAAAGAAAAATCAAAGCACAAAAAAGTAAACAACGAAAATATAAATGTTGTAGAAATTACAGAAACAGTAGTAAACACCGTTAATATAATCGATCAAAATGTACCAACGGTAACTTCGAAGAAAAGTAAAAAGAAGCAATCCAAAAAAGGCACGCAACCAGACATCGATGTTGATCAAGTTCAAAGCACAGAAATAATTACAAAGGATGATCTATTACAAGATTCTCTTCCTGTTAAAATTGATGAAAAAACTGAAACGACAAAACTTATTTCAGAAAAAATATCTGATCTTCATTTAATAACTGATGTCGATAATCAAACTTTAAATAAAGTAAAAGATATGAAAGATCAAACATCAATGTTTATTGTTGAAGAGAAACAGGAATCAGAAACGATGGAGTCTAATATCAACGAATCAAAACGAAGGAAAAAACATAAAAAATCTAAAACTAAACAAATGGAGGATATTGAACCGAGTCATGATAAAATAGACACTACTGAAATTTTACTACAAACTGAAAAAGAAATTGTAACACGCGAAGAAACTATTTTATCAGAAAAAATTAGTTTAGAATCTGAACCTGTTGTACAAGTATCAGTAGAAAAGGAGGTACCATCTAAAGTGGTACAGGAAGAGATATCAATAAAAATTGAAGAAAAAGAGATACCATCAAAAGTGCTGCAGGAAGAAATATCAGTAAAAAGTGAAGAAAAAGAGATACCATCAAAAGTGGTAGAAGAAAAAACGACACCGCAAGCTTTGGAAACAGATATATCATCAATAGTGGTAAAAGAAGAGATACCACCGAAAGTAGTTGAAGAAGTGATTCCATCAAAAGTGGTAGAAGAAAATATCGATTCTCTACCAGTGAAAAAAGTTAAAAAACACGATAAAAAGAGTAAAAAGCAAGTTAAAGATAAACCTTGCACTCAACAATCAGAATCTTCCGAAATTATTACAATTATTGAACCCGAGAAAAATATCGAGACAGCAAGAATAATTGAAGATGTCACCGTTGTTAAAACTGACGTGACCGTTATTCAGAACGTCCCTAAACAAGTCGAATACAAAGGTCTTCCAATCGATGAATCGAGCGAATTTTGGATGGATGTTTTAGACGAACCGATGGTTTTGTCTGATGACGAAGATGTAACTAAGGAACCGAAAATTGAATCTGAAACCATGACAACAATTGATGAGCCAACTGTCAAATCGGAAATCAATATTTTACCAAGTGAGTCTACTGATATTACAATTATTGATGATGAACAAACTGACAATGTATCGGAAATGACTCGAATGAAAGAAATCGATAAAACTACAGATATACAATCAACAAGTACCGTAACCGAAAATATTATAAAAACAGTCACGACTACATATCAACAATACCCATTGTCCTTGACGGAGACAAATGTTAAAGAAGTGATTGATGTAATTCCTTCTGTTTGTCAAAATGTTGTTCCCGGGGAAACAACTAAAATCGTTATGATTACTCATGAAGAAGTACAAATTAAACCAGTTATACAACTCAAAATGGAATTAGTTGAAGAAATTCCAAAAGAAGTTTCTGTGCCGGAAGAAACAAGTGAACAAATTGTAACCGACATTAAAGAACACTCAGAAATAATAATAGAACCACAAGAAGTTGTTAAAGATACGGTTTCCACTGAAATATTAATAAATCAGACAATACAAACAAAATCCGAATCATATAAAACAGACATAATTGACTATACTGACATTAAAAATGATTCCTTAATCGATACCACATTTAGCAGTGCACCAGAATCATTAAATATTATTTCTTCGCAATCTACCGAGTCTGCGGACTCTGGAATGACATCAGGTGATTTTTCAGTACCTAAAGACCCCATTTTAGAAATGTTTGATGTTGACATGGAACCAGGTATATTTGGATCGGTAAAAGAACGTTATCCTAAAGGTAAAGTTATTAAAGTAATAACAGAATCTGATAGTAAAGAAAAAAGTAAAAAATCTAAAAAGAAAAAGAAGACGCCCGTCGAAACTGAACTTGAACAGGAAGACGAGGAAGCATATGGAAAACTAAAGGAAAAACTTCAAAAGAAAAAAGTACGACCACCTTTACCTAAAGAATTCATCGAAAAACAAGACGTATTTCAGTCATCATCGATTGAAGTTAAAACGCCTGAAATAAGTGAAGTTGAGATAACAACTACATCAGTGATATTAGAAACGAGTTTAGAATCAGTGAAGTCAGAAATTAAAGATCGGTTGATTAAAGAGGATGAAAAACCAATTGAATTAGTCCTAAAACAACCTTCTGTAGAAATTTTGCCCGAAAAAGTTGAACAAAAACCAGCGTATAAAGGATTGCCAATAGATGAAACAAGCGATTTATGGATTTCTGTGCTAGATGAACCGATTACTTTCTCAGATGATGAATCAGATGTTACTACAGATATAGTAAAACAATTAGAAGTACAACCAACAGTAAAGAGTACAACTGACATAAGCGAACAAAAAGAACCAGAGAGCATAGACACAACGACCATAGAAGAGAAATTGTTAGAAAAAACACCAGAAATAAGTAAACAAATTGATTCACCTGAAATTGAAAAACTTATTTCTTCAGAAAATGATCAACAGATTGTTTCACCTACCGAGACATATGACATTACTGTTATAACAAAAATTACAAAAATCACTCATGAGCCAGTTATTATTTCTGAGACTGTTTCATCAGTCGTTGAGTTGTCAGAAAAGACATTAAGCGAATTAAAACAGATTGATGATGTTGAACCAACTGTATCTGAGAAAATTGAACTCGAAGAAGTACAACCTGTTCCAGAAATTGAAAGTGCGATGACAGATGAAAAATTACAGCCGGAGGAAGTACCTCAATTATCAGAATCAATACTAAAGGATGATTTAATTCAGTCAAATGAACAAACTATTATACTCGAAAAAGAAAAAGTAATAGAGCCACAAAAATATGTTATAGAAAAGGTTTCATTATTCCAAGAATCAAAACCAGCTTATAAATATTTTCTTCATGGCGACGCTGAAACAAAGTATTATGAATTAAAATCACAAGAAAAGAAAAGAATTGATAATATAGATAATAGCGACGAAAAAACTGATAAGCCAACAAAAGAAGGCATTTCTAAAGTAATAAAACCCGATTATAAAATGTTTAGGGGTGAAATACCGTGTTATTATTTACTTTCACTTCGTGACATTGAACGCAAATGGGAGATTCAACGTGCCCATAAAAAAGAACCTTCACCTATAAAAGAAACAGTAGTCGTTCAGGAAACAGTTTCAGAAACTCCAGAGTCACTCGAATCACAGCCAGAAGAAACAAAAATTAAAGAGAGCAAAGTTATACTTAAACCTCTTGAACAAGATAACTTTGAAAGTAAACCAAAATATGATATAAAATCCTTATTGAAAGCCGAAGAAAAATGGCATATAAAATTAGCAAAAATGCAAAAAGAAATAATGAATACTATTGAAACTGTAAATGATGTTTCGCCTATAATTACTGATATATTAAATGAAAATGAAATCCCTCAGCAAAACGGAATATGTGTAACATCTACTGAAATTGAAACTTTAATACAGCCTCTTATCGATGAAACTACAGATAAAATAATTATAGATTTACAAGAATCTTCAACTTGCGATGACAAAAATACGAAAATAATCGACACATTTGAGATTCCAGTTTCTGATTATAAACAAACTTCTCCAATCATTACACACGAAGAAATCGTATTAATTAAAAAACCTGATGAACATACTGACGTTCGTGATGATTTAATTGATATTTTAGTGCAAGATAAGGATGCGTCTAAGTTATCAAAACAACTTTCTGTACCAGATGATGAAACTTCATTACAACCTAAACCTGAGAAAGAAGATCTAGATAAAACTGATTTAATTGAAACAATTAGTTACTCATCTGAACAACTAAAAGATCCAACTGACATTTTTACAAAATCTATTAAAGAATTAAATATTACTGAACAGCTTCAACTAACTATTCAAACAATTGATGATACTGTAAAAGAATTGGAGGAATTAGAGTTATCTGCTTCAAAATTAGAAATGGACTACGATATACAACAGCCATTAATTTCAGAGGAAAAACCTGCAAAATCTAAAAAGCAGAAAAAACCAAAAGGATCTAAAATCAAGGACACTTTGATTGAAAGAAGTCAGGAAATTAATAATGAGCCTGATATGCAGAAATTACCGATAAATGGTGATGTTAAAGAATCAGATGTTATAGAACCAGAAGATAACAAATATGATAAATTAGAAAATATAGAGCCAACAAAAGTTGAACTTGAATTTGTACAAACGCTAAAAGATGATAAGTTGCAAACACCTATAACTACTGAATTTGAATTAGAGACAACTATTGTAGATAAGGGTGTAAAAGATGACAAGGATGAAAAAATAGAGCCAAGTGTACATGATGTAAAACCAGATAAACAGGAAATTGAACCTAAAAGTAATGTACAAGAGCAAACTCCAACAAAGAAAAGTAAATCTAAATCAAAAACGAATCAAATTAAACCAAGTAAAAAATCTGAGATAACTATACATAAAACAGAAATTATAACTGAGCAGATAATTTCAGAACCCACAGTTGTAGAATCTGAAATTATTTCACTTGATAAGGATGATAAGAATAAGGAACAAGCATTACTTCCTATTGATTCTTCGCCGAAACAATCTCCAGAAAAAAGTAAGAAGACTAAAAAGCATAAAGTTAAATCAAGGGAACATTCTGATTCGTTGTCGTCGCTTGATAAAGTTATTGTTGAAGAAATTAAATCAGCTGTAGACGATAAACAACCGTTCATAAATAAGGAATTTGTGGAATCTGATAAAGATAATAAAACTGAACCGATTCAAGAGGTTGTACTACCTGAAATAGATAAACTTGATTTAACAAACATTGTTAACATTATTGATGAAATTTCTTCGGAGACAACAACAAAAATACCATTAGAAACAGATATACATGTAGAGAAAGATAACATACAGATTATTGAAAAACGGCCTGATGAAAACGACATTGTAGTTTCTTCAAATTTAAATCCAAATGCGCAAGTGTTTGTGCCTAGTTCTTCTGAAACAACATCTCTATTAAGTTACGAAAGCAATCTACAAAATCAATTATTTATGTTAGATCCTAGTCATGCTTCTAATGAATCATATTATTCTCGAAGTATATGGATAGATGAAAAAGAACTAACTGGCGATTTTCCGAATGAAACGAAAAAGCCTAATGTATTTACTGAAATTATAAATTTACAAATGGAAGATAAAAAATCCGAACCGATTAAAGTAGAAAGTATTCCAAGCGAAGTTCGGCCTATTAAAGAGATTGTTCAGAAAGAAATAATAGTATCAGAACCGAGTACAACAGTTGGTAAGGAAATTCATCCCAAACATCCTAAACAAAAGAAACCAAAAAGCACATCGAAAACAAAGACTGTTACAAAAGTATTAGAAACTGAAATAAAACCACAAACATCTGATTTAGAAACTGAGAAATTAATTATCACCACGAATGTTACACACGTTGTTCAACCTGATGATACTACAAAATATAGTTTTGAAGAATTGGCACAAATTGAAACTAAACCTTCTGATGAAATAACGGAGACTTTAACGATTTCAGAATCTGTTGACACATGTACAATTGAAAAACATATTGAACCAGTTACATCTGACTCTGACATTAAACCTGTTTTAACGCAACCATCTTCAGATCATCCTTCTTATGCAAATATTACTGCTCTAAAAGTTACACACACTAAAGAACCTCAATTAGAACCCGAACGCCCTGCTAGGGCCGTTCAGAGGGATATTAAACATCCTGTTCAAATTGTGGTCGTAGAACCAACAGAACAAGTGATATTTGATGAAGAAATCATCGATGTAGACGCTGAAGGATTTACGAAATTTGTACCGAGGAAAGAATTACGTTTACGTAAATCGCGTTCTAGGTCACGAAACCGTTCTAAGTCACCGGCACAAGAACAAGTACAGTATGATTTACGAAATGTTAAACCACAAGAACAATTTATCGTTAAAGAGGTTTCAACTGTAAGTTCGAGTGAGCCAACGAATGTTGTCCTCGACGAACGTCAGTTCACTGACAACCAGCAACCAAAGTTAATAACTGATTCGCAAACAGAAAATATTTCTGAACAATACGAAACATTAACTACAACATGTCAAGTACCAGAAGGATACATTCAGGTTACAGATTTGGACGATAATAGTGGTTCATTCATTAAGTCTTATGCTGATATTGTAGCTTCTGGAAAACATCATGAATACTTTGAAATTCCTGACTCTGTTGAAGAAACGCCTGTTACACCGACGAGTCCAACAGAATCAACCAAAATACAAATAGTGGTTCATGAAGTTACACAACAACCGGCACATATAGAAGAGTTGATTGAAGTAGATTCTGAAGGTTTTATGGAATTTGTTACGAGAAAAGAACGACATCGAAGATCTAGATCACGTTCTAGAACACGTCAAGATAGCGAACCTCAAATAGAGGAATCAGAAACGACAATCAATATTGAAACACCCATATCAAAACAAATTCAAGATGATAAAATTACAAGTGAATTATTGACAACTGAAATTGTTACAAGTGAAGTAACAGTGGAACCAAAAATAGAAAGGCATGACAGTAAAGATCGGGATACTAAATTAAAAGATGAGATTAAGGATGTACCAAAATCGAGTGACGAGACGACGAAAGAACCTGATTCTGTTCGTAAGTCTGAAAAATCTAAAAAGCGTCCGAAACATAAACATGCCGATTCGAAAGCTGCGGGTGATGTAGTTACTGAAAACCTTGAACAAACGGAAATTATTGAAGTGATTCAATCGGATCACGAAATTTTACCAGATAAAACTACAGAAGAGCACATTCAGATCGTTAGTTCGTTAGAAACAGAAGTGAAAACTGAAGAATCTGTCGAAGAAGAATCGCCTAAAAAAGAAGTTTCAAAGAAATCTAAGAAACATAAGAAGCATACTAATAAAACAGAAATTGTAGAATCAAATCAACCAAAAGAAGATGAAAGCACTGATCTAAAAATACAAACAGAAAAAGAAATAATAATTACAGAAACTGTAACAGAAATAGAGCCTTTAGTAGGTGATAAACATGAACAAAAACCTATTGAAAAAACTAAAAAGAAGTCAAAAAGTAAAAAAATTACACATGGCGAAATCGAAGAACCAGAAAAAATAACAAAGTTGAGTGAAAGTGACATTAAACAGGAAATTGTTAACGAAGACGTTTCAAAAGAAAACATTTCTGAACCGTCAGTATCTGAAACTAGTACTGATGCTGAAATTGTTGAGAAAGAAGTGGAACAACCAAAGGTTGAAGATAAAGTCGATGTTCAAAGCGAAAGTCTTTTACATAAACCTAAAAAATCGAGAAAGCACAGAACGCATAAAGATAAACCATCTGTTGTTGAATCTGAAACATCATCTACTTCTACTCCAGATATTCACGATACTAAAATTACGCCAAAAATTGAAAGTGATTTAGGTAAAGAACAGTTAGAAGAAGAAAAAATATCTGTAATCATCACTGACAAAGTTGAAGAGGGAGTACCAGTATTTGAAACTAAATTTGAGATAAAATTAGATATTGTAACACCTGAAAGTAATATTTTACAGACAGATTCTCAACATGAACCGCTTGTTATTTCTGAAACGGATAGTGCAATTGATGAACAAATTATTGAAAATATCGTCACATCAAATGAAGTTATACCTATTGAAAGTGTAAACAGTAATGTCGATAGTAAAGTTACTATGCCAAAAGAGTCGAAACCTGTAATTGAATTTGAAGCATCGAAAGAAATTATTTCTAAAGATTCTGTTATTACTGAACCTGAAAAATCGTCGATAATAACAACCAAAATAGTTATAAAGACAGAAATAAAAGATTCGGTTGAAAAAATACCAACCCCTGTCGATGTTAATAACCAGATTGAAGATGAAAATCTTAAAACAACTGATAAGAAAAAAGTGTTTAAAAAGAGTAAACCGATAAAAACAGTAGAAACCACAGAAGTAAAAGAAATTATTGAAGAAGTTGTAGTAACACCAGATCAAATACAATTAGAAATCAGCGATACTGTTAAATCACCTATTTTGTCTTATAAAATACCATCTCCTTCAAATGTTTCACGTGATGGTCGTGTTTGGATTACTAAACCTATTTATGATGATGCTGAAAACGATTGGCAGATTTATTTAGCGAAGAAGAATAAAACATCTGAAATTAAATCGATTAATATCAATGCGGACAATTCACCAGACAAAGATGATGACTCAGACAGTGGACCAGGTTCACCAAAATCAAAAGAACCGGAAGATACATTTAGAAACAACATGACACAATTTAATACTGAACAAACGAGAACTGATCTTCCTGGCGGAATTTGTAGTTGGAAAGATGATAGCACTTATTTGAGTTTAGAGCCATTCGCTCAAACGACGGAAAAAACTGTTGATTCTAAAATAGTTGTTGATAAAATTGTTCCTGATTTTTACGATGTAGATTTGCATGCTCAGCATCTGTCACAAAGTATGGCAGAGGATGTTATTATGGACTCGGACGAAACAGACCGTCTATTTGACAACACCTCATATTCCTTTGATCCCTTGCACAATCCTACTGTAGGGTTCTCGCACAGTAAGGAGATCGGCCAAGCTGCAGACGACAAGACTAAGAAGAAACGTCTCAAAAAGAAGGTGATACCCAAGTGTTGTGTGTCCTAGCATACTTTTTGTTACTAATTGTTTATTTTTTATTACTAAAAATGCAATTTTTTCACTCTTCATGTGTATATATATATATATATATATATATATATATATATATATATATATATATATATATATATATATATATATATATATATATATATATATATATATATAAAATTGGGTTTCATTTTTATTAAAAAATAATAAGTAAAAATATTTATATGTAATTTAAATACCAATATTGAATTGCATGTTAAATTATTCCATTTTGAGTGTATTTTTAATTGCATTTTGTTTACATGTGTTTTGGTTTGTAATTAAAATCAGTGTAAAATAAAAAAGTTATTAAATCTTATAAAATTTGTTGCAATAAACAATTCGAAAATAATAATGAAGTTAATAATCAAAGCAGTTATATATAAATAAAAACGTAAAAGCAACGAATAAATAAAGTAATAATACAGCATACTTAAATAAAAAAAATGTTTTAAAAAGATGTGATATATTGATTTTTATATTAATTTATTTATATCTTAATTAAAAATATAGCTGTTCGAATTTATTAAAAAAACCCTAAATAAATTATGTTATCAAAAATATTATCAAGTCCATAATCATAGATAAATGGCACTTCATTTCTCTTTAAAAAATGTTCTATGATCAAATAAATCAATATTTGTAGCTTTGTCGAATTCAAAATAAATATTCGTGTAAAAATTTCCGTTTCTTGTAGTATTAAAATAATAGAATAACAACAATAAAATAAAAATAATACCTATCAATATGTTTTAAGTAGTATAGTGTATATTTTTTTGTATTAATATTTTTATATCGTGAGTAGTTGATGTATGTACGTAAAAAAAATTAAACATAATTATTAAAATACTAATAGAATTATATTTTAAACGAGTTTAATAGTAATGCCATTAATATATTATAAATTTGAAAATGTATTAACGAAATTAAAAGTTAATAAAATAAAATTAATGTTCTGAATAAAAGTAGATTTAAAAATGTAATCAACACTTTAGTTTTGATTTTATAATTATATTCAGAAACTAAATTTAATTAATCTTACGCAATTTACAGACAATTATGTATTTTAAAGTTATTTTTTTATTTATAAAATTTCCAAATATTTATAATGCTGATTCAACATGTATATATATATATATATATATATATATATATATATATATATATATATATATATATATATATATATAGCTATTTTTAAGCTTGATAGAACTTCAAATTGAATCCCCATTGAAAGTTCTATCTAACTTAAAAAACATTTTTATCCTACCTTTATATATACATACATACACACAGATATATATATATATATATATATAAATGTGTTTTTAGGTTAGATGGAACTTTCGATAGGGATTCAATTTAAAGTTCTATCATACTTAAAAATAATCTGCGTATAAACACCTTTTAAATTAATACATTATAAATCTATTAATTTTTAAAATAAATTTTTATATCTTTATAAAAATCAGTATAATTAAAATGTGGTGCTTTATATTTTATTTAAATTAAAATCAAACATAACATATATATATATATATATATATATATATATATATATATATATATATATATATATATATATATATAATGAGAATTAAAAATACTTGTATTATACAAACAATTTTTAATAAAATGTAAATATTTAAATAGACGATTAAATCGAAAATGTTATTAATTAAATAAAAGTAAATTACATAACATAATTAAAGTATTATTTTCTATTTGCAAAGTGATAATATAGTTAATAAATATTAAAACATCTATTTTTAAAACGTATTTAAGTAATTAAAAGTCTATCGAAATACAAATACTCATTGTAATCTTTTTAAATATGTGAACTAAAATAATTTCCATATTTTATAAATATCTATAATTTACATCCATAAAATGTGCTTATTTTTTAACATTAGATGTTATAGTAGAATTATACATGCTGTAAAGATTCATTTAATTTGTAATTGAAATATTAAAATAATTCATTTAAAAACATTGTACGTCAGTTAAGATTCTATTTACTTTTTTATTTAATAAGACATACTTAACATTATTGACGTCATTAAAATCATTTTATATGTATATAAATGTGAATATATACTCTTATAAAAGTAATGTTTATATTTTATGAATATTGTTTATTACGAAAATAAATTGTTCATTGATTGCATGCGTTCCAATAATTCAATCAAATTGAATTAATTTACGATGTTTTCTATTTTATTCATATAAATATGGGCATGAAAAAATATTTATTTTTTTACAGCCAGTAATGAGTTTGAAGAGCTTACATTTTTGTTACATGATTCATAAAATGATTCAATCTTATATTTAATTTCGTTTTGTTTTCTTTTTATTCAAATACTATTTCTTAATTACCCATTGTTATTCGAAATACCTGGTTAACAGTGTGTGTTTTCGTATTTGTCTGTTGTGTGCGTTAAGAAATAGTATTTCTTTAGTCTTTGTATGTTTATTGACTCAACTTTGTTTATAGGAATTATCTGATAACATCAAAGATCTTCATGAATCTTTGACATTGACAGAAGCTACCATTGAAAATCTACCAAGTGAAAATCTACAGAAAATATGGGAAGTCTTGAATGTGAGTTCTTTGAATATAAATTCTATTCTAATTGACTTTTATACATTTGAAAGTGCGTAAGAAATTTTAATGTGGGTTTTTGAAATTCAACATACAATTTTTCATTATTTCATTTAGTTTCAAAAAAATATTTACTTGTAATATTTGATACAAAAGTAAAATTTAAAAATATCATATTTTTATAAAATTAACCCTGTTTATATAAGTTGCCAGTACATTTATTTAAATTATTAATTTAACGTTAAGTAAAAATGTGAATACTTATTGTTTACTTTAAAAAATATTACTACATTTAGATTTAATTCATATTACCTATTTATTTCTTTTACGTTTTCGTTTATTTTTTTAGTTAGGTTTTAAGTAATTAATTTATACATTAACACGTTTAGCACCACATAAATCTCTTTTATTTTATGTGACATAGTAGTGATTTTTTTTTATTGCTCCAATTTTATTTCTTAATAAAAATATTAGATTCGACAGCATGAGGTGCATAGGGCCCATGTGATGTAAACAGAAAGTCGGTTCAACACGAATGTGTTAATAGACGACAGACTATTTTTAATATATTATTTGGTAGATTTATTCTATTATGAATAGTTTATACAATATTCTCAAAGCTTAAAAGCTCTGTTATTTATATATATATATATATATATATATATATATATATATATAAACTAGTTAGATATTGGTTAAAAATGATTTGAAATTTCTAAAATTACTGAAAACGACACAATATCCTTACTACCAGTGTTCCTAGTATATAGAATTAAAAATGGAAAGTATTGTAATCCATCGACAATGTTTATAAATAACACACACATACGCACTTTTATATAACAAGCGTTTGTAAATATATATATATATATATATATATATATATATATATATATATATATATATATATATATATAAATGTGTGGAGTGCATATGTCTTTCAAGAACATGTTTCTGTGTTGAAGTGATTGGATGACATCATAACTGCAAATAAACAATGACCTCAGGTCAAAGAAATTGGCTGTCTATTTTATACAATCATTATTTATAGTTACTACTATGTAGTCAGCTTTTAAAATAAAATATCAATGGCAATATGTCCGAAAATATCTTAAATGTTGACATAATGTACAAGGCAACTTGTTAAACAGTTCATCTGTTGATCATTTGTAGAACATCAGAGTGGTCTTGAATGCTCATGAAGTAGAAGCAGTGCGATTGGAATGTCTCGTCATGGAACTACCATCCGATATGGAAACGCAGGCTCTAATTGCACATCTTGCCGGAATACGAACTCGTATAGTTACTTTATTGTCACAGACACAACATGGGTTAGCTGCTGTCGAGGTAAATGATTTTCTTGTTTTTTTTTTATTTAAATCTTTTAGAAATAATTGTTTGTAGATATGTACAACATATATATTTGAAAATGTTTGAATGTTTTTTTTTTATTATTTTTTGTGCATATCTATATGTCTATCTATCTATCTATCTATCTATCTATATATATATATATATATATATATATATATATATATATATATATATATATATTTATGTTGGCGAACATTGTCGTAGAATGCGAAAGGAATACAAGAAAAACGGCTTCAAGAAATTCAGCAGTATCAACAATTTTTGACCGAAACGGAAATTTGGTTAAAGACAACAACTGAAGCATTTTGTTCTGAAGCAGAAAATACTGATATGATAACAGAGCCGCAGATAGAAGATAACATCACCGTACATAAAAATTATTTCGAAGATTTAGCAGAGAAAGAAAACAAATTAAAAAATTTATCTAACAAATGTGTAGAATTACAAAAATATCCAGATGTACAGAATCTTGCGAAAACGTTACTTGAAAACTTCAAAGTCATCAGAGTAATGTTCGCTGAAGCCGGAAAATTAGTTCAGACGAGATTATCGACTTTGGAAATGTGGTTAATAAGATTCCGTGAACAACAGAAACAATTAGAAGAACAGCAAAATATTATCGAAAAAGAATTTATTGTGCAGTCACTTCCGCAAGTAAGTGAACCAATATCTCTTGGAGACAATACCATCGATTCTAGTGCAATGCCTGAAGAAGAAATTATTGCAAGTCCATCTATTCAAAAACCAGCTACTCATAAAGATGTGAAAAACGTCGTTAGTGAATTTTTATTAGCAGAACAACAACCGCAAATGACTGTAGAAACTCAAACGGGTTATAGTTTAATGTCTCCTCCACCGGTCGAAGAACCTTTATTCAAAGACGTTTCTGTCACTTGTAAACCACCTATAGATAGACAAGTGCAAACATCATTTACATCAAGTGTTAGTGATTTACAGCCCACAGAAATAGCCGTACAGACTTCATTAACACCTTCTGTAGTTGAGCAAGTTCCAGCAGAAATTGCAATACAGACTGTAGGTAATGTTACACAGCAAAAAGAGAAAATTCAAATACTGCAAACATTGTCTGAAGGGGGCCACGAAATCATTCAAATTTCCACACAACCTATGAGATCTGAACCAGCGCCATTAGTACAAGAACCTGACGATTTAGTTGTTGAAGCAAATTATAAAGATAATACTACAGAAGACGCATTAGGTACAAGAAGATCAGAGTTGAATATAGTTCACTCCACTCCACAAGCTTTCGAAACGATGTACGTCGAACCTGATGAAACAACAACAGAAGTAATTGTTGATACAGATGGAAAAACAAGTATAATTGTTCGTAAACTGCGCAGAACTGTCGTATCTCGTCAACAAACGTTGCAACAGCAACAATTAATGGCTACAAATACTATTACTGAAGGAAATGTTCCGGTGAGTCAATCATTCTCTCAAGTTATGCTTCAAGGCCAACAAAGTAGTACTGCGATAACAAGAGGAGATGGTCGAACTGAAACCATAGCTTCCCAGAGTTATGGAGGTAAAATCATGTCCGGAGTACCGGGAGGTGAAATGTTTGTACAAGAGTTCGAAACTGATCCTCATAGTGAATATATTGTACATCAAAAGGAAGTCGAACCGATCCAAGGATTGCCGATTCATGAAGGCGATATTACTTACGTCAATAAAGGAAATATGATGTTAATTCCTCAGGATGAAAAAGGAACGATAGTTGAAGGAGAACAAATACACACGTCGAGTTCGAGTATAAGAGCTGTTGTTCAACAAGTTACTCGACGAATTATTAAGAAAACACGAAGAGTTATTAAGCGAATCACGATTATAGATGGCAAAGAACATGTTACAGAAGAAGTAATTGAAGAGCCAGAAGAAGTTGAAGTTACTGAAGAAGGTATTCCAAAAGTGAGTATAAACATAGTGAGGACTGAAGATGGAAAAGTAGTACAAGAACAACAACATGATAATGCTCCTGATTTCGAACATGATGTTAGTAAACATGAGACAGTTGAAACTCAGTTTATAACAAAACCAGCTCCAGATACACACGAGTCGCCGAAAGAAGAGACTCGGCCAACTGAAGATGCTGATAATTTAACAACTCATAAAATTACAATTGTTTCAAAAACGAAACCGACAGAAGATTTTATTGAAACAATAGAAAAAGTACCAGATAATGTTGTATCTGCAAATTATGAAATAATTACAGAATCTATAACATCTCCAAAACCGGTACTTGATCCTCGTGATAAATTACTTTCTCAAATGTTTATTAATATGGAATCTAGTTCATTTGTAAAGGAGTCTTCACCTAAAGATGATAGCAAGCAAACAAGTCCTACAAAAGGAACCGATATGGATGTACCTTCTACACCAACTTCATTAGAAAAATCTGAATCAGATGATAGTAAATCTCCAAAAACTAACAAACCTAAAAAATCAAAAAGGAAATTCAAAAGTAATAAACAGAATGTCGTCGGTACGCCAAGAATGCAAAGTCCGATGTTACAAGAATTTGATAATGAAGAAGAACAAATTAAAATCGAAAAACGTGATGAAGAAGAGCCAGTTATTACTATTACTGATAAGAACATTGAAATGATCGTGACATCAATTCCAGTAGTAGAAGATTCGGTTGATAAATTAGACCAGCCAGAAATTGTTAAAGAAATTGTACACGAACAAATAATTTCCGAACCATTCATAGAAGAAAGTACAGAGCCGGAAATAGTTGAAGGGGAATTGCGTATAAAAATTGAATATTTGGAACAAAAATTAACACCTGAAGTATCTGAGGAAATTGAACAAAAAGTGCCAATGGAATTACCGAAAGAATTGATTCCGATCTCAGATATCATTGAAACACAAAAATCTCCTGAAGTAGAAATGGAAAAAACGATAATAGAAAAAACTGTCGATGTAGTAATAAAAACTCCAGAAGATAAAGAACCTAGAACAGAAGTAATAGAAGCTCCCCAAAAAGATGTTGAACATGAAATATCAGTTGAACTCTTGCCTACAGAAAAAATAAAACCTGAATCTCCCAGTGAAGTAACAGATACAAAAGAAGATAAATTTGATACTGATGTTATTATAGAACGTGTGGAAATAATTCAACCAGATATAAATATTAATAATATACAAGAAAAAGAAATTATTATTGAGCGTCCTCGTAGCGAAGAAATAATAGAAAAAATTGTCGATACTACTGTACAAATTAAAGAAGATAACAAACCCGACATAAAATTAACAAGAGAAGTCGTTGAAGAAGTCAAAGATGTAATAGATGAGAAAACTGTCCAACCTCCCGTAGAAGAACAATCTAATATAGTGGTAAAAAAAGTTGAAAAAGAACCAATACTTGAGCCAACTCCTATCGTAATGGAAGAAAAATCAATTGAAATTACAAGAGTAACACCAGAAAAAACAATACAAGATATAGATATTAAAGAAGAAAGGCAACCGGAAGAAGTTAAACTCGACGAAGAAAAACCAGAAGAACCTGTGGAAGTAATAACTGAGATGCAACAAAAAGATGTCGAGCTTCCCGTCACAAAAGAAATGAAACAAGAATTCGTTGATGTTACGATAGTTAGTGAAATAGAAAAACCGTCTGAAGTAGAATTTTCTCCAGAAAACATAAATGAATTAATTCAACCTCAAGATGTAGATGTTATTGTAGATAAAGTAAGTATCATTGAATCTTCAATTAAAGAAGAAACAACACAGCCTGAACCTGAACTTGAATTTGAAATATCTAAACCTGTTAAATTTGACAAACCTGACACAGGCAATGCATTTGAAAAACTTGCAACGCAATTATTCTTAGATAATGAATCAATTTTATCATCGAAATGTATGTATAAACCGAAATTGGATTTGTCTATGGCTAACGTAGATGTATCAACTGAAACACCGTCAGAAAAACCAGGGCCATCAGTTGAATTTGCACTTTCTATTCAAGAAAAACCTGTTATCGACACTGACATTACTTCACAAGTATCCATCAGTATGAAAATTGAAGAGAATGAAACGAAACCGTATTCAGAAATCGTAAAAAAAGATGTTCATGTGACATTGCCAGCTACAAAAGAAATACATGCAATTCTGGAACCTGAAACAAAATCAGTTGCATTATCACCCATTGAATTTAAGAGTGATTCTGATCAAGAAAATAGTTCTCAAAAATCTGATACCGAAAAACCCGGTCGTAGGAGTAGAAAAAGAAAGAAATACAAAGATAAAACTCCAGAACATCATTCACAAGACTCGTTAACGCAAGAATCACTTGAACAGATGGAAGATATTTCTCCTGAAGAACTTGTTAAAGAAATGTCTATTGAAACATCACTCGCCGAATCAACAGAAATTATTATTTGTGATGATTCGCACGAATCTTCCATTACGCCGAAGCCGACCATTGAAATGTTTGATTCACCTAAAACTGCTGAACCGCTCTCCGAAGGTACACTTGAAAAAGGATACGAACCTGACGAGAAAACTTTAGACGAATTAAGTGGACTGGAGGATGAAGATGATATGGAAAGAAAGAAAAGTAAAAGGAAACGAAAGAAGAAACAAAAAGTTAAACAACCGGATGTCGAGGATACCGAGATACCTCAGTCGCTCGAGTCTACTGCAGACAAGGATACGACAGAGTTGACCAGTTACGACAGTGAGGGTGTACCTAAAGAAAAGAAACCCGTTAGTGATATCAAGAAAGAAATGCCTTTTAGCGAGAAAAAGGGGAAAAAGCGTAAACGAGATAAGAAAGATGACAAGTTATCAGATTCTGATATTGAATTAGAAATAGAACAGAAAATACCGCATGAAGAAGAAATCCAATCTCCTAATGATTCATATAAAACTGTTTCAGAAAAATCAGAAATAAATCCCGTGAAAGTAATTGAAGAACGTGTTGAAAGTGCTTTAAAAGATGAAGATTTGACTGAAATCAGTAATAAATTTATTATGTCTGTGCCTATAGTCGAAATGTTACACGTTCAAGAAGGTGGAATGCAAACATCTCCTGAAATCACCGAAATATCTGAAGTAGAAAAGGTTATTTTTGAAGACGTTACACAGCAGACATCTCCTGAATTAGTCGTAGAAAATATACATACATCTATGCAAACAGATGAATTAAAATCAGAAGTAGATCCTCAACCTACCATCAAAAGAGAAACGGCCGATTCTTCAATTCAAGCAAATAAAAACGAAATTTTATCCGAAAAAGAAGAATATTCTCAAACTTCTTCTCCTGAAAAAGTTGTTACCGAAACAGTAGAAACATCAATTCAGACATTAACACCAGAAGCAGTCGTCGTAATCGAAGAAGCTATCCAAACTATAACTCCTGATGTTGTAGATATACCACGAGCTGAGACTGCAATGCAAACAATAATAATAGAATCTCAAGAGGAACGTACACAAACAGTCACACCTGAAGAACCCAAATTAGAAACAATAGAAGTTTCAGTACAAACTAAACCATGGGAAAAAATTGTTGAGCTGAATGAATTTGTGCCAACACCATCAGTTCCAGAAACGTTTACTACTGAACAATATATTCAAACATCTCTCGAACCGGTAGTTTCAGAAAACGTCACGAAAGAAATTGAAACATGCGTGCAAACAACACAGACAACTCCATCTCCGAAGAAAGTATTAACGGAACAATATATTCAAACGTCAGAACCAGAAAAGTTACAAGAAATAAAAGAAGTTCCATTGACGACACCAGTTATACCTATTACTTCTGTCATTACTTCTGAAACATCGATTCAAACAGCACCTGTCGTTGTACACGAAATCGGTGATCAAACAACATCAGCTTCGTCAGATGAACCATATGAAGTGCACGTACAAGCTACGATTACTATGCCAGAACAGAAAACAATCACTGTTGAAGAAAAGTACGATCCTGATTTTCAAGACGAAACAAAGAAACCTCAACCTTCGTCTAGATCTAAAAAACATAAAGATAATAAAAAATCGAGTAAATCCGGTCATCTTCCGGAAGAACGAAAAGAGGATGTTAATATTACAATGGTTGAAACTCAAGTACCTGTACCAAAACCAAGACAGGAAAAAATGCAGAAGAAACAACCTGTTAGTGTAGATACCGAATCTGTATCGTCATCTACTGAAGAAATTAGTTTAGATAAAGAATTTGACTCGCCGGTGCATGTACTTACACAAGATAATATAGATTTAAATATTCACGTTACTCCTGATGCAGAAGTTAGTGTTAAAACTCAGAAAAGCGAGGAACCAAAACGTGTAGATAAAGTCAAGAAGAAGAAACCTAAACATAAAGAACAAACTGTTATTACATTACCAGAAACGATGACGGAGGTAACATTACCTGATACACCTTCAGAATCTGTCTCGGAGCCTTCAAGTTCACTTGAAGAAAACATCAACATTAAAATTACAGTCGAAAGTCCACATATCGATACGAAACCTAAAGTTGACAATAAACACCTTTCTCAAAGTTTCGTTGATGCTGAACGATTAAATACAGAACCGTTTACCGCGAAAGAAAAACCAAAGAAACCTAAAAAATCGAAGAAAACTACGGAGAAAGACGATAAACCAGAAAAACAAGAAACACCTGCTCCGAGTGAAGATCACACGACACAAATCTATTTAGATCCAAAATTAACATATTCAGATGTAGCAAGAGGCCGGTCTCGTTCTTCATCACCAGTTGACGAAAATCGTCGTAGTGAAATTGATGTAAACGTAACAACGGTTTATACTACTACATATCCATCAAAACAACCAACTCAGCATGAATTAGAAAATAAATTACAAGAAATAGTTCCATCAGTTACAGAAGAAAAAAGTAAAGAACTTCCTTCTCCAACAGCATTCACTGAAACGATTATAACTTCACAAGAAATACCTGTAAATAAAATAATCGAATCATTCCCAACACCAGAATCGTTAACATCGTCTGACTTTGAAGAAGTTACTGTAGAAATTTCAGTAACAACGCCGAACCAAGAACCGACTGTAATTACTGACACGCTTGTCACCGAACCTGTTTTAGAAAAACCATCAATTCAGACAGTACCCGAAGATTTCATTGATGTTAGGTTTGAACCACTACTTTTAGAGCAAGATAAAGAAAACGCGTTATTATCGTTGTCTAAACCTAAAATAATTTCTGATAAATTAGGTTCAGAAGCAATTATTGCATCTGAACAGTATACTACAGAAATTATACCAATTCAAGAAATCAGTGCTAAAAAAGATAACGCACTAAATGCAGTTAATCGTATTAAGAAATTGAAAAACTTATCTAAAACATCACCACTTACGGAAGTGCTGTATTTAACATCTTTGGAAGAAAAACTTCCTGATGAATCGATCGAAAAGAGAAACAACAATGTTCAAGATCATCTAAGCACACTCAAGGCAGCTATAGAAAGGAAAGACGTGCTTATAATACAGCATACTATTGTTACAACTGTTGAAACAATCACAACATGGCTTGAAACTATTGAATATCGCATCAGTCGTTCAAAACCGCAGGCAGCTAATAAGCCATCACAGGAACGACTACAAACATTAGGTGATCTTAAAAATGAGATAGTTACTATAAAAGAAAACGTTGCTGAATTAACGAGCGTACTTGGAAATGCTGATAAGTTGCTGAAACAGAGTGATAAGGGACAGATCGACGAAATACTTAATATTCTCCAGGAACAAATTGAAGTTACTGAAGAAATATCTGATGACAATGAAAAACAAGTTGTTTCAGATTTGAATCGCTGGGAAGAATTCTTAAACGGAGTTAACAAAGTAACTATGTTGGTGGAAGAAGTTAAAGACGATTACGATTCGTTGATCAACTCAGATATGCCGACTCAGTCTAAATTACAAGAATTGGATAAACTTAAAATGGATAATAAAGACAATTTTGTGAAAACTACAGAGTTAATGACTGTCGCTAGAAATTTGTTGAAAGAGTTCCCTGCTCAGGAAGTTCCGCAAGAAATTTATGATTATCACGAACTCACTCGTCATATCGATCATACAATCCGGATTGAACGTGATAAACTACTTCAGTTACTTTCTCTTGCCGACGAATACGAACAAACTCTTCAAGAGTTCGATCAAATAATTGAATACGCTGATGCTTTGGTAGAAAGTCCGATTGCAGTAAGCAGTTTAGAAAACTTACAAGATGAAGTACAAAAACATCGAAAGTTCTTTGTAAATTTAAATCATTGTCGAGCTATTCTCGAGTCTTTAGAAGGCAACCTTGACACAGAAACTCGTAACAAGCATTCACAACTACATCAGACTTTACATAAGAAAGCGACGTCTATTTTAGACAAAGCGGCAAATCGATCTCAACAAATGGCTTTAGCAGCATCTCGTTGGACGGTTCTAGAGCAAGGAATTAATGAAGAGACCAAATGGCTTCAGATCGCTCATCAACGTGTGCCTGATCTGAATAATGTCGCGTCGGCAGATTACGATCAATATATTAATTTATATCAGAGTTTGTCACTTGATATTGCTCACCATCATGCAAAATTGAGTCAGTTGCAAGCCGTGGCTCAAAGACTACAAGAACTTGTTTCATCTCCTGGCCTCGAAGTTAAATATAATCAGCCACTCGAAGCGATTCTCAAATTAGAAAATGACATTAATAATAATTTGAGACGATTATTAGCTTTTAAAGAAACATGGACTTCATATGACATGCTTACGCATAGATTAGAAAATTGGATGAGATCAGCTGAGCAAAGACTTAGTGATATTGTTATAGGACCAACTTATACTGCGCCAGGAAATTTAAGACACTTCTGGGTAAGCATTTTTTATATATTTATTTAATATTATATAATATACATAATTTGGTTTTAAGATGGTTTGGTTTCAATTTATTTAAGTTATTCAAAAAAGAGAATATGTGAAATTGTGTTTTAATTTTTATAAAGTAAATGATGTTCTAATTATTATTTATTTTTTGAAGGAATTGAAAGCTCAATATGAACTACATAGCGGCATTCTAAACGATGCTGGAAATACATTTGAAGAGTGTTTACAAATAATCCCTGTTGCTGACGAAATGGTGCAAAGAAAATTCCATTCTACTCTCGAAGATCGATGGAATAATGTATCTAAAAAAATGAATCAAATTCAAAATGTAATCACTGACAACATATCATCTACAGACGTTCCAGTCGATAATAAATTACAAATATTAGAAGATGAATTATTGGAGTTAAGATCAACAATCGACGATATGCATGGTGTGATAAAGAGCGACGAAGAACTTGACTTATACATCGAGACACTTCAAGTTATGAGCGGACGTATTGACACAATTCAAAACGAACTCAGTCGATTAGGTCTTCTACCAGCTGCCGAATCAGAAAAGGTCGGCTACTTACTATCATTCTCGCGAAGATTGGAAACACAGATTAATGAAGAACTTGAAAACGGCACGTTGCTCAAAGAAAAACTACAAATAATACAACGCGGTATGTCCAGAGTCACACGTAATCTCCAACATTCAACTCAAATTCTCAACGATTGCGCTACTAACGAGAAACTTGGTAGTGAAATGGTTGAGCAGGCTGTTAAAAACTGCGAAGAAGTTAATGAAGAACTAACAGCGTATTGGCAAGATTTAATGTCTTTGAGACAATTGCTGCATACATTGCCGATGCGGTTACGTGTGTCTGTTTCGCCGATTAAAGTAGAAAGAGAAATGTCTCATATTCAAGATAAACACAACGCTCTTGTCTTAAGATGTAAAAAGATGCTGGAACATTTGAAAGATCGGTTACATTTATGGAGGCGATTTGAAAGGCAATTAGAAATGGTACAACAAAGTGTGCAAGAAGCCGATTACATGATGGAACTTCTGACAGTTCAAGGTTCTGTGGATTACGATAGACTGCTGAAAGCTACTGAAAGATTAGAGGTGAGTTTTTTTCATTTAAAATTATTTAAGTATACGTTTTCTTAGGTAAACTTTTTTTATTCATATAATTTACTTAAAAAGTATTTTACAGAGAAAATCATAAATTAAAGTAACTTAAATAACTCGGTTAAAAAAGTCATATTTTGAAATGTAGAAATATTTACATTATAAAAAGTGACTCAATAATTTCTTACATGATAATACAAACATGTATATTTATATTTAGATTTGATTTAATAACTTGTCTAAAAATTAAGTACCGAGATTTATTTTCTTTTTAAATTTTTATCTGTATCATCAGACAATTTCGTAAGTTATATTTATGTTTAATATTCATATGAATTTACTTACGTTCATGTGTTTCGAATATCATAATTCTATATTTATTACTGAACTACTTGTCTCATTTTTAAAAATAAAAATGTAGTCAATGAAAATGTATTTAGACATGAAATCATTGATAAATCAAATTTTATTTTTATAAAATATCTTTTAATCGAAATAATAAATAGAAATCGTATTTATGTAATAATTTTCAATATTTTCTTTTTTATTAAAAAATATATGTAGTTGAAATTAATTCGAGCGAGTTATATAAATACAACGTAACGGATTAACTTTAAAAATAATCATGAAATAATTTGCGTTCCAATATAAATATATTCGAATATGGTGTAATAGCTAGTATTTTCTTAAAAATTAATTTAATACAATTTTTATACACCGTAAATTACATTAAAATATTTATAAATCAAATATATTGTTATTAAAAAACTATATTATACATGTTTAGGAAAAATCAATAACTTATAGAAATACAGATTTTTATATCATGGTATGAAGTTTATTTCATATCACTTTCATTACAAATCGTATACGATTCTATATTTTTTTTTATAGAAATGATTTCTTTATTATTTTGTTTAATACGTATTTATAAATAATGCATTCGTATATTTTTTTACATTTTTTAAAACAAAATATAATATATAAACTATTATATTTTTGTAATGGTATGATATTCAATTTAATTTAAAATAAAACTAATTTTCAAATTGTGTATTATATAAATATTTATATCTGAAGTTTAAAAAAATCTTTAATGAGTATATGTTTTGTTCTTTTGCGAAATTCGTACAGTAAAAACATAAACAATTACTAATTTAAAAATTGAGTATTTGCCAGAATAAAATCCAAAAAAAGAAAACATTGTTTTTAAAAAGTGTCGAGTGACTAAAATTATATGCGTTAGTCAAGAGCACTTATTCACGTTTTCATATCAGTTTTGACTACAGGAAATATAGTTATTAGATATTTTTTTTTTAATATACAGTGTCGGATTTAGGAGGTTGTATACAAATGTATATATATATGTATATGTATATATATATATATATATATATATATATATATATATATGTATGTATATTAAATCATTAATGTACATTGAATCAAAACGTATTTGTCGAATAATGTAACTTCATCGAAATGAAAATATTTTGAAAAAAATAAATCACTATGTAATTTTTACAGATTTCATTTGATTTATTTCAATTATTTTCCTCGTGATTAAGTCTAGTTATCATGTTTGTATGTATATTTTTTTGTAGTTTATATCTTTTCTCGTCAGATCATCATTATGCCAATCTTGTATAACATTACTATTAAATTATTCAAACGACTAATTTATAATACAGTTTTTTAAAATTAAATTTAACATATTATATTCTGTCATTAAATAATATTTTTGAATTCTCAGTTTGGTATTTTAAATTTAAATTAGAAAAACTTGACCTGTTTTCTAGTATAATTGATACAAATTTATGAAATATTAATTGAAAGTATTTTTAACCAATTATATTTTTGCACAAATAGATTTTTATATTTTTTTCTAATCATTTTTTTTTTATTTTTAAATACTATTTTAAAAATATTTTGAAGTATAAATCGAATATTAATTTAAATTAATTAATTAGTTGTAAAAAAATCTTGCAAATTCAAATATTTATTTAATTACATTTTTTATTATTTATGTATATTAAAATTTTTAATATATTTTTCTAAAAAAAAAAAAAAAATGAAAACCGTATTGTTAAAGTTATGAATGCGTAATTAATTTTAAATTTGTTTGAAAATAAAATATATTCAATCAATAATATGAACATTTATGAAATTATAAATATATTTTTAATTATAAAATATAAGATTAACAGCTATTTATTCATTGGATTTTTTTTTTTTTTTTGAAAAGTTAATAAAATAATACAATTTGCAAACTGTTTCATAAATAACATTTAATCGACCATTCAATGACAAGAGATGAAAAGTATGTAAATACAACAATATGAAATGTTTATTTGTATATTTATAATTATTTTACATTTTATAGCGATAAGCATGCCCAGTTAATCTATAACGAAATGATACGTTGTATAATGAGACGCGAAATGTTCGCCGCAGTGTTTAGTATACTATGGAGCTTATCACTGTGAGCATAGCTTTTAGATTACTGGAAACAGTGTTCAAACAGTTTACGCCAATGATACGTAATAAATCTATTTTATTTCTTTCAAGTAAACTCTAATTTACATTTACACATTTATTTACATACTACACAAACATAATATATATGTATATTCATATGTAAAAATTGAATAGACTAACTTACAGTTTTGCTAGTTAACTAAAAGAATAACAAAAGTGATGGTTTTGAAATGTAATTTTAATAGACTAAGTGAATATCAAAACGCTAAAACATTTGTTTGTGCTAAAGAAAAATATATACTAAAATTTTAAATACACAAAAATGACATTCAATTCCTGCGATTAAAATGAAAAAAAAAAATAACTTCCATTTAGACTAATATATGTAAAATCATAACATATGTTAATATTTATGTGTTTATTTTAACCTCCCCAACTAAACATGTTATTTAATCATAAAATGTTCATGAATTAATTTGTTTTTCGAATTTATTCACAAATCAAAAATGGATCTGATTGATTGTTTTATAAATAATAATTTTGAATAAACTCCTTTATATTTTAATCATATTACTTGGAATTTGTTTTCAAGTAGTGTCAATAATTTTAGGACTTTTATATTGACATATTTAAATGATATGTGTTTGGTGTCCTGTCGGTTTTGATACATTTGATTTAAATGTTACATTCATATTCTGTCAGTCGATAATTATGATAGCTACTAAACTGAAATGATGTGTTGAAAATAGCAATAAAGTATGTTTATATAAGAAAATAAATCTTTTTAAGACCGATTTTTATGTTAACATAAAGTGTATTTTTATTTCTTAAGATAAATAATATAGGTTTGATGATAGATTTAAGTTAAAGCTGAAATTTTCAAACGAACATTGAGTAGATTTATACAAATACATGAATTATTTTTAGCATACAACTTAATAAAATAAAAAAAAATGTTTATAATCATTCGTATATAGATTTAATATTCTTAGTATTTTTTTAAAAAAATATAGCAATAAAATTTCTTAAGACTGTTAGCATCTTCAATATCTGTTTAATAAAACTATCTTTTATTTTTTTTTCATTTTGATCAATTTTATATCTCTCTCTTTACATAGTTTCAATATAAATTTTGTTATCCTTATTTCATCTCTTCATATTTATTTTTCTAGCCCTGTTATATTTTCTTATTTTTCATTTCAATTTTTAAATATGTTTTAGCCATTTTTGTTTTTGAAATATTTATTCTTACACTATCATGTCATGTGTATGTATAATATATATATATATATATATATATATATGCATGTATGTATGTATATGTGTGTGTATGTATATTTCATTAGCATCATATAGTGTACTAATAAAGAAAGTCAACTAATATATGGCATTGACCGCTAAAGTAAATACGTTATTTTAATGCTTATATATTTTTTATATCAAAAAATAAATAAGAATAATTGTTTTTCTCTTTATATTTTATGAAATTTTACTTTGATAAACTCATTTTTTATTTTCATATGATGAAAGTGAATTAAACTTATAAATTAAATTTAAAGAAAATCCACATCGGGAATATAAATTATGAAACATAATACAAAAAAAATAATTATAATTAAAACTGTCTTCAAAGTGTACTTAAAATGTTTTTCGTTGTAGTAAATCATCAATATTAAGTAAAAATAAAAAATACTTCAAATTATAAAATAAAGATGATGTCAACTAAAAATAAACATGAACGTTTATTTGCGATAACGAGTGTAGACTTAGTGACTTAATATATAAAAATACTTATTGTCAAGTATAGAGGTCAGTAATTGAATATAAATATTTTACTTTATAATTACATTTAATAAAAGGAATTAGTAATTAGTATTGTTAAATAATGTACGGAAAAAACGTTTATCGAGTTCGTTGTTATTTAAAATATTAAATCATTCTCGGATTGTTTCGAATTCCACTGAGAAAACTACACAGGTTTAAACCATTACGTTTGACAGTTCAAAAATAAACTAACAGAAAAGTTAAACGCGCTGAACTAAATTTAATTTTACATTGAAAAGAAACAAAACAATTAAACCGTACTCTAGCTATTTTTGATGTTTTCTACTGCATATCGAAATTGTCAGATTTATTTTCAGATCTGAAACGCCGTTTATTTAAGTTCAGATTATTTTTACTAAAACTATTTTATGTATTAAAATTGTTTTCATAATAATAGATACACTTTATTAAAAGATAAATAATATTTATTAATTGCGAAAAAATATTTGCTATAAAATATTAAAATATTTGTTAATCAATACAGAGAAATAATTAATGTTTATTTATATATCTGCATTTAGACTCATACACATATTTATATTCACAACGTTGAATTTTCTAAAAAATTTAAACAAGATTGTTATGTGTTATAAATACTGAAGTTGACATTTAAAGAACTATGATTTTCAAATACAAATCAATCTCATTAATAAAATAGCACTTTTTTGAAAATAAAAATACTTTTTTTGCAATTTATAATTTACAAATGGTATTAAATGTTTTTTATGTGTTTTGAATTGCAAATTTCATTCTTATCTAATGCATTTTCTTATTTTTTAATTGTATCGTAAAAATATTAATAAGATTCATATGATTTTAATAAGTGTCTATCTTGATTAATGTCTAATAAAATTAATATTTCAAAATAGTTACCATAATATACAATTCATAACTATCAAAAATATATTATCCTTTGATGTTATTGTACTGAATGAGTTTATTGGAAAGGATGTTAATGCCAGTATACCTGATTAAAGTAAGAGTGTTAGTTCAGGTAAATTGACCGAACTTTAGTGTTAAATTTTCTGTGCAAGTGCTGTTAAATTGTAATACAAAATCTAGTAATTGAATAATAAATCCAAATTATTTTTATAATTTTTTTTTATATCTTATGACGTAAGTGTTTGTATAAAATTATTTCTTCTCTCTATATATTTCATGTATTTGTATAAAAAAAATATCTGATTCTAATTTAATTTAATATGTGATTAGATCAGTTTATTGTGATATCTTACAACATAGTCTACTTACTTTAATTGAGTAAATATGTTTTTGCTTAAAGACAATTTTAATATTATTTTTTTTAAAAAAATATTTATCAGTAAATGATACAAATATCAGTGTTTTTATTCGAGTATTGTGTATATTACAAATGATATTTATTTATAAAATATTTTTTTTACAGTTCAACTATAATAAAATTATTTAATTGCGAAATTGTCATTGATAACTAAACTTCAACATTTAGAATTTTTTTTTTTTAATTTCATCAAACAATATAAATACATTTATTTAATAACATAATTAATTTCATTAATAAATATCGTTTATTTGTTTATAATCATAAAAATGACAAAAATCGTCTTTTATAATGAATTTCATAAATGTATTTTAGATATTTATTTTAATTTTTTAAAAGATATAATTGATAAAATTTAATTTAATGTATATATGATTAAATTAAACCGAAAAATGTTTGTTGATACATTTTTAATATTAATTTTAAATCATTAAAATCAATATTTGAAACTGAATTGTATTAAATATATTGAAACATTTTTTTTTAGTATTGAAATAAAATGAATGAAAATATAATGTGAAAATAAAATAAGATGCACTCTTTTTGTGCATTCTGAAAAAAACATTTTTCAAACCAGAAGTGAAATTTTAACAATGTTAGATGTATTTAAAATAATATAAGAATATATTAATTCTCAAAAAACAACCGAATCAAAATGTATAATGTAAATGGAATATTTTGATAAAGACAATTTATGACGTTTAAATAATAAGTCATTTGTAGGATTTTTTTTGTTTGATAAACACCATTATCGATTGTTTTAAGTGTAATAATTTTATTAAAATATAAATAATTACTGTTTATCGAAATATTTCAATTGCGAATTATTTTAATTAAAAGAATACTTATATAAATATTGTAGGTAGTTTATTTTTATTCTCAGTTATTATCTTTATATATAGAACTAACGGTCATTTATTTTGTTTCTTAGGGACTAAGTTGTGACTTAAAAGATCGTGAAACATTGGTCGCTGAGTTACGAAACGCTGCGGAACCTTTACAAGCAACTTGTTCAGAAGAGACCAGTGCTCGTGTAGCCGCTGCCGTCGAAGAAGTTACCGCTGCTTACGAAGACACGCGTAGAGATTTAGAAGCATTGTGTGGGCGCTACCAACGAGCCGTCGACCTCTGGCGTCAGTACCGCGACGCTAGCGACGTGGTGCGTACGTGGGTCGAACAGCAAATGGGTAGCGTCGCCAATCTTCCTCCAGATGAGGCTCTCCGTAAGGTCAAGGTTAGTAGTTAAAACGTTTGTTTTGAATTAATGCGTCGGTTCGGCCGAAAAAAACAGAATACTTGTGGAAAAATGCCATTCTTTTCAATTATGAAAATAAACCGATTTTTATTTTAAATTTCAACTTCCTATTGTAAAAGAAGTTATTTTCATATTTTTAATTACATTAGCTGACTTTTCTACAATAATTTTTATTTATAACGAATAATCATTTTTGAAATTTCATTTATTAGAAAGTACCCTTTTTTATATCATAATCTCAGTTTATTTTTAAAACATTTTTAAATAGGTCATTTTAATTAATGAAATATCATTTTTTATAATTAATTCTTAATGAAACAATATAAAACTTATCGATCGTTTCAAAGTAATAAGATTTATTATAATTAGAGCGTGATCATTTTTTATCTTTAAAAAGAAAATTTATATATCTTTTTAAAATAATTGTAAATATATTTTTAGAACTTATTTAATAATTAGTTTTATTGTCATTTTTATAAGCTTTTCACTCTTATTATAACATCCGTAATTTTGGTTTTCTTTCGAATCTATTTGTTTCTCGTTTACACATTATTTCTAATAAGATTTTTCTATATTTTTTTATGTTGTCATTGAATTATTTTGACATCCATATTTTACTACCATAAGTACATAAGTATCATAAGTAAATAGGATGCATTAATTAAACACTTTTCGTCAAATATAGAGAAATATTCGACTTAATAATATAAGAATTTCTTTCAAATTTACATCATTTATTTTTTATTCTCTCGTTCACTTAATTTAAAAATGTTCTTTTTATATAAATAAATTATCTTAAGTATACATTATATATATATATATATATATATATATATATATATATATATATATATATATATATATATAAACATAAATATAAATGTTATTGAAAAACAATAATCCTTAAAGAAAATACGTCAGGTAAGAATTTGACAAGTGGATGACTATCCACGGTGAATAATAAATAATTGTTCGAGAACGGAAATGGCTGTTTTATCCACGTGCAGAAATATTTTTGAGTTCGTGTCGCGCACGTGTTAGACACTAAATAGTTTTGCTTCAAGTGTGGCATATCTCACACGCTATGTTTTACATAAAAACAAAATACACGGAATACCTGACACATTCCATAAATGCAACTTCATCGTTGCTCCCGTTTCAAGTTTCATGACCTATATATTTCACAGTTTTTCAATATAACAAATATTACACTTTTTTTAATATTAACATTTGGTAAATATTTACATTACTTACACCGTATTTCGAAATATGCTTTTTTCTTCTGTACGAAAGTTATATTCAAAAATATATATTAGTTTTCCGAAATGAAACTACAATTTAATTTTAGTTTGATATTAACTTGAGTATAATATAAATAATACACATATTTTTTTACAATGAAAATAATACTTTTTATAAATAAATTACACGTTTTTTTAATGCCAATATATATTGTAAAAACATTTAAAAAATAAAAAATAAATCACTCTACGTTATAATAGCTATGCCATTATTTTTAGAATACATCATAAAAAAATCTTTAATTTAAAAGTAATCAATAAAAGGTGTTATCATTAAATAAAATGTTATGATTAAATTTAAAGACTGATTAAATTTGTGGAAAAATTAATCATATACAAATACAAAATATTTTGATTGAAAACTAATGTGTGCTAATAGACTAAGAATTGCATTATAAATTTACTAATAGATATAAATGCTAAAATTAATAGAGGTCAATGTTATTTAATTGATAAAAGAACATTTTAATTCGAAGCAAGTCATCACTTAATCATTATATATATATATATATATATATATATATATATATATATATATATATATATATATATATGAGTGTATGTATGTGTATGTATTTTTTACCAAGTTAAATCATTTGACTTATTTGTCAATAACAATACTAAAGTTTTTATAGTCGAAATACTATTTAGTAACTACAGTGTTTTGACACTGTACGCTAGTTGCGCTCTTGCCTAATATATATTTAATTATGCTATGTATTTTAATCAACTTTTTCTTATATTATCTTTTTAAATTACTTTATATAGTCATATCATTTTAACATTTCAATGTATTAAACAAATAGTTTATTTTCGTAAAATAACCTTGATATAGATAATATTGATATGTAGTGGTGAGTAATACATTTGTATAAAGAGAAAGAAAAATATGTATTTGGTATGTTTTTCGAATATCTTCTAAATTTTATTGTTTAAAAGACCAATATTTGTTTTACGTGTTCAAAGTAATATTTGCATATATGCACATAAAATGCTTGTTGTATGCACTGCATTCCATTCTAATTATGTAGTATAATATGTGTGTATAACAAAATACTTTAAAAGTTTGAAGAATACAACATTCTGAATCTCATAAAGTTTGACTGTTTTTCTACAAATTTAATATATTTTTTATTATGAATTCATGTAACTAAATAAAATGTATTATTATTATTAAAGAGAAGTTTGTATGTTTTTACGAATTTTCATTTGTAATTTTTTTTTCATTGCATAGAAATTCAGAAACACGTGTAATGTTTGATTATTTTTTTCCTTTGTATTCTATTAAAAATGCATTTAAATTTCCTTTAACTGTTTCAATGTTTTGTTTGTAACACATTCAATTTTAGTTTTCTTCATGATGTTTACGTCTATTATTTATTCAATTCCGAAAAGTATAAAGCTGATTTGTCATTCTGTATGTAAATAAAACCGTTACCTTGTTTCTTTTCGATGTTTTATTTGTGTTATCTGTTATATTTAAACAGATGGAGAAATCTGGAAGTCTGATTCATTTTAATATTATGTACATTTTACTTCATGTAATACATCATGGCTTTTAAGAAACTATATCTCTATTTATATTTTCATTTAAATCATTGGAATATCCGAAGATATGCATCGCTGTTACAACTAAAACCGCTGACATTTTTAACATGATCTATTTTTGTATATTGCATAGATGTTAACACGTGCTTTTGATAGGAGATAAAAAACAAAAAGATGCATTAATACACACACACACACACACACACACACACACACACACACACACACACACACATATATATATATATAATTTATAAAAACACAAAATATTTTATTATGAAGATTTTGTAATATTTATCATATTAATTTATGCAGTTTTGTTCACAATGTTTTTTTAGAAGAATCATATGTGGTTTACTTGTACCCACATCCCATTATTTAATCATTTTTAAAAAGATAATGTTTAGTTTTGTACTTACATCGTAATATATTTTCTAATAAATAATATTTAATACATCTTATACAAATAAAATATATATTGTTGAGAAATATATATATATATATATATATAATATAGTCTAAAAAAAGTGCACAATAATTTGTTTTTATTATACATACAGAAATGTAAAATAAACACTTAAAATTTAAGTTGAAATATGTTTCATCGAAAAATTTTCATGAAACTTCTTTGGATACAATAACAAAATTCGATAATTTTTTAGTATACTTTTCATTATATTCTTCGTCGTCTTATGTACTATCCATTTATTTCAATTGACCTAGTACATATAGATTTTCAATTAATCATTGGATTGATGTTGAATAGAGTAGTTTTTGATTGTTGAACTTATTTTTACTGAATATACTTGGAGATTCAAAATTGCTGATTCTTAGCTTTTGTAACAAAATTTGATGATATTCGTACATTGAATCAATGTATACTCTTTCTTATTAATATTTAAAAAGAAAAAAACTGATGAACATAAAAGTTACAACAAACACAAAAGAGTGCACTATTTATATACACACGCGCGCACATTTTCCCTTACTTTATCAATTGTGTATAAGATAAAATTAACAATAAAATTATACTTCATTAATAGAACTTTAAGGTCAATAAGGTGCTAATTATGCTAAGTCTCGAGAAATATAAAGAAATACAATAAGTTGTATTCATAGTTACAGGCCACATATTTATGATTTGAAATATGAACAGAAACTATTAAATGTTGATGATATTTCTATTTTATTCAATTTTTAAAAATATAATTTTAATAAAAATTGTTTTTGTTTTGATAGCGAATTTTGTAAAGAAAATATTTTATTTTGAATATCATTCTAATCTTTTTTTTTCCGTAGTACATTTTGTATTCTTTCGGGCTCTTCTAAAAATTAAAATATTTTCCAAATATGAATTTTCCATATGGTTTATCTAATTGTATATATGAGTACATGTTTTTTTTATGAATATTTCAAGTCGATGTGGCAGATAGCGATTGCTTATTTAAAAAAGCGAATTACGCACGTCTGCAATATATAACAGTCCGTATACAAATCTCATGCAATTCTATTTTCATTTGATATTTCCCGTACTGTCTACATTACGTCGTGACGTCATAGTATCGTGCCTCCCTAATCGTACGCTCTTGATTCCCGTTCACCCGCAAGTCCCGGATCCCCATTCCAGCAGAATCCCCCACTACTATATTCATTCCTCTGCGTACATTCCAGCTGCTGTACCCGCAAACTCGCAGCAATACAGATCAATGTAGAAGCAGACAAAGCTGGAAGCAGCGGTCCTATAAATGACACTGCAGTGTAATGTTCAACGCCCTTTTATCTTGTTATTTGAAAGCGTCGCGACGCTGTTGAGAATTTCTCTTAGATTACGCGACAGATTTTCGTTTTTCAGAATAATCTCTGAAAAAAGTAGGACGTTGTGACATTTTTGGCATTAAAACTAATTTCGTACTTAATATTATTTAGGGTATACGTACGTGAGTGTTTGGATTTACAAGACCGTCGATGATGTGGTGTCTAAAAATATCACACATTTTTATTCAGATTCTGAGACACGCGCTTTGTCCAACGCGTGAAGTAATTTTTAAGTAACATTTGTACTGAATTACATGTTTTGTTTTAGTGCTTGCTAAATTTGTGACTGGAATACAATCTTCAGATTGTGCGCGCTGGTGTTTATAAATTTTCATAGACACATATGTATATGTTGAATATTTTTTATGAATAACTGACAGTTCGTTCATTCAATCGTTTAAGATTCATCACGTGCAATAGTGAAACGATTTTAAACTAGTCATTTTAAATGTTCGTTACTGTGCATTTTGTCGATTTTATAAAGTGATATTTTTGTGATATGTATACGTATTTATATTTATGATTTGTGTAAATTATTTTAAAGTTAGATAAATATATTTCAAAATGTGTACAACAGAAGAACTTCAGGTATTTGAAATAATTTCTGTTTATTTTTATTAAAACATTTACCAGGAATTACTAAAATAATATTAAAGATTTAAATCAATTTAAAACTGTGTAATCGTCGTTCAGTTAGTACAATTAAAAAATAAATATATTAACCGTTTTAGTTCATTGATGAATAAATACAGTTAATGAATAAAAACATCCTAAACATATGTAACATATTTTACAAAAGCCATTTTTGTTTTTTAAAATAACTGACAGATGATTGCGAAGCAGAGAACAATTTAATATGCAAATTTTAAGATGAAATTAAATTAGGCAATTTATTTTAACGGATTTTATTTTCGTTAGAGATAAATCTCAGTTTTTCTGCAAGACAAGGAGTATTCGTTCAAATTTATTGATTTAGTGTATATAAATATTCTTATATGTACATATGTTTATATAAATTTTATCGTTTTTTATTACCAAATAGAAATTTCGTAGAAATAATTTAATATAACATAGTTTTTTTATTCATCAGCAATTGTTATATACATGTTTTATTTTCAATTAAATAAGCGATTCCATTTACTGTGTTTTAATTTTTCAAACATTTAATTTATAATATATGTATGGCGACATGATCACCTAATAAAAAATAAATTAGGAAACTATATAAAACATGTTAATGAAAGATTGATATTTCATTGAGATACTCAGTATTAGCGTATTCTTCATTCAGTATTTTTTTAAAAAAAATTACCCGCCTTTTAAAAATCAGATTAAAATGAAACGAAAATTTCAAAATTAGAATTTGCCACCACGGAATTATAGTCAAATAAGCATATTATTATTATTGATTTTTTATAACATTGAAAATTATTTCATTGTGTTACAATTTTTTATTTTGGAAAACTTTATTATTGAGGATGTTTATAATATAAATTTTACTTTGAAAATAAAACGTTTTCGAGTAAAAATCTAATATTAGAAATTGTTGAAAAAGTCTATACAACGTTAAAAAAGGAATTGAAAAAAATTCATACATTTTTTTATTTTGGGGGGTATGTTTTTATTGTTTCGTGATTTACATTAAGAATCTATTGTATTTTAAAATATTGTTTAAAATAATTTTTGATATGATATATACATATATATTATTTTTAAATGTAGTATATATACCAGCATATGTTTCAATTAGTATATTTTCGACGTTTATTTTTCTAATTTAATTTGTGTAATATTTTATAAACATATGCTTTCAAAATAGATGCCAAAAAATAATCAATACTTAAAAATGAGAACAAATAAAACATTTATTTATTTTAATAAAATTACAGTTTTTAAATATTTTTATATTTTATAAACAAAAATAAAATTGTCTGTCGATATTAAAAAAAAATATGTTTTCATTCTGTACGAAATACATTTTAAAAACGTTTACGTACAAAAAAGTTATAATATTACAAAATTATAATCCAATTCGTACACAACTTTCTACAAGTATAATAGCTAACGTCGAGTTTTGTCAGTTATCAAATTTGAAGGATATTAAATTGCTAGAATGTCATAATTTCAACCCCTTCTCGACTGTAGATAAATTTATGCACGTTTGGTGATAGCTAGGTACTGCCAAGTTTCTTTTTAGTCGATTTCGCTATTAGACTAATAGAGAACGAAAGTGATTAAACCATTATTGTTTGCGTGCCGACACGCTGTGTTTATAAAACCACATACGAATCAAAGTAAATTCATGGATACGTTTTCTGCAAAGACCGCCACTTCAATGTGTAAGTCGAACTTCACCTAAATATGTTAAAAGAGGTTTTATAACACATTCAGCAGTTAACATAAATATCTTTATTAAATAATAATACATATATATTTCAAAATGCTTTTCAATTTGAATTTGTGTATAAGTAATTTAATGATCAGAAGATTATAATAAAAAAATATATTTTGTAATAAAAGTTCTTATATAATTAAATATTTCAAAGAAAACATATATTTCTTGTAATTTGTTATCAACAACTATTGAAGCGAGTAAATAACATTTTAATTGTGTTTCATTACGATTTGAAAATCGATACGAGAGAAATAAATTGTTTCCTCCTGTATGATTCCCTTGCACTCGTGATTTTAATTTGATTTTCATTTTATCGATCCCTATTTTGATTCAAAGGTGGGGTTACTGGTGCCAAGGTTGCTTGCAACTGTCGTTTTTCGTGCGTTGGAATAATTGAAATATCATGAATGGAATAGTCCAAGACTTCTTTAGAAGGATATCACACAGATTATCTTATTTATTTGGAACATGAATGAAAACATAGTCAGGTGGTTCACATTCTGCCTGTACTTTTAAATAAAATCGACTCGATTTTTTTTTATATTGAGCAATATTTAATTTGTTACACGCATGCTAGTTTAGATAAGCAGATAAGGAGTTACATTTGAAATTGAATTAGATTTGTTAATTTCACTATAAATCGAAATACATTACATACTTAAACTCTACTTCTGTATAATATATATATATATATATATATATATATATATATATATATATATAATTTATATTTAATGTACATTAAAATAAAATGAACCCGAACATTTTATGAAAACTCTGTATTTTAGTTTCGCGCGTTATGAATTCACAATTAAATTAAAATTAGAGCATATCGTAATTTTCAGTTTCTTTGGCAGTAAGTTAATTAATACAGATTTAATTTTAAAAAATAATAAGAGAAAATATTTTTACATAAATGAATGGCTCATTCTAATAACACAATATTTTATAAAAGTGTTCAATAATTAGTTGTTCTTCACTTTATTGCTAATGCGTATTTCAATGGTCATATCCGTATTTTAAAAGCGCTGAGTTATGAAATCTTTCACAAATTATAGTTTATATAGTTTAAAAAAGCAGGCTTATTCTAGAAGTCGATTTTTGAGGTGAATATCGCAATTTTTACAATAAAATTTTAAACATATTTTAAAATTTTGCACATATATTTATTTATTGTATTAATAGCACAAAGTAATAGACAGCATTTGTAAAAAAAATCCGCACATTCATTGACTGTGAACCGTTATATGTACTTAAAATTAAAAATAACTATTTTCTTATAATACCTATGTGTGTGATTATCATCAATGAAAGATTTAATAATTAAACAAAAATGGCGACATTTTAAATTTTATAGCGATTTCATTTTTAGAGATGAAAAAATAATTATCTAGACTAACTGTTCTATTAGCGGTAAAGAAATATTTATTGAAGGTTCATTAAAAAATTCAGTCGATGGGACTATGATTTTCCGGTTATTATGATTACCAATTCGGGAAATAAAGTTTTGATTTATTCTGCATTAATTTATACTTGTATTTCGTCCTATGTACATGTCTATATCTCGTGTAATTTTTCGAATTTTAATGTAAAATTTTAAAAATATATTATTAAAACTGTACATTTTAGAAAATACTAAAAAAACTATTTTTTTAGTAATTCGTTAAAATAAACTATTCTCTTCATACAATCGAGCAACAAAACATCGTTTTCATAATCTGGCAATATAATATAAAATCAACAGTTTCCAATATAATAATATGATTTTATGTCTTTTAGATAATATTAATAATAATTTATTTGTTTATGTTTCCAAATGCGGTAGTAGGAATTTGAATTTTGAAATGATCCATATGTTATTCTTTTTTAATTTGATTTTAAAGCCTTTACTGAGAAAGAAAATTATTTAAATTAAGATTATTTCAAACTCGAACATTTATGAAAAATTGGATTTTTACTAGCTAGTTTTTCTAACTTCTCGATTGTATTTTTAACGCATAATTATTTCTTCTAAAGAAATCATTTTTCAATTAAAATCTTCTTATACTAAATACTTCGTAAAGGTTTTGAAAATACAGTCTATTTTCTATATTCTCCCATCCGAGCGAGCTACTTCATCATTAGAAAATCTTTTAGTTAATAATATTTATTCATCAATAAATTTATAAAACGAGTTTTGCTTTAATCTTCTTCATCTTTCAGATTAAATTTGTTCAAATTCTATATGTTTTTTTTACATTGAAAATAAATGTTGTATTCAGAATCTTTAATGATCTTAATATTTTAGACATATTTTGTATATTATGGCATTTTCAATGATTTACAATTATCGCCTGTTAGTTATATATTTCATGATCTTTTAAAAATGTTTCACAAAATAAGCACATCTTTTAATTTATTTTTTTTATTATTATTAGGTATGTGAGGAGACACTGGCTATACACAGGGAGCGAATGGCAGAACTTCGAGGTATGGTAGCACAGATTGCTGCTGATGTTGGCCTAGACTCTAGTAGCCTCCTTCAAGGAGAAGTGGAAGAATTAGATCGCCGTTTAGAAAATGTTCGAGATTCTTTAACTGCCCTTGCCAATGTTGCTGAAAATCGTGTTAAAAATAGTGATTCTTGTTCAGATGAATTACAAGAGACCAGAGCATATTTGAATTCTGTTCAAAAGGTATTTTGATACTTATTTTTTTTTGTGATAGATTTCAGAAGTGAAGACTTAAAAAGTATGAAAATATTAATACATTTTATTTATAATTTTTTTAGAGTCTTTCGGTTGTTGGTGAAGTGAATGAAAAGGAAACAGAAGATCAGCTTGTAGCTTTAAGGAACCATCTATTAGCACTTACTAAACGTGAAGGTCAAATACAGTCTTTGAAAGAGAAATCACTAGATCTTATTCCAACGACTCTAACTAAAACATCAATAATAGAAATATTACAACTCTGGCAAACAGTATTCCGAGAAACATTCCAACAATATCATAGGTTATTTGCTCATTTGGTTAAAAATGAAGATAGTGCAGCGGCATTACGGTTATGGCAAGAATACCTGCTTCATGTACAAGCATTCCTCTCAGGCAGCATTCCAGAAGACTATCATAGTCTTACAGAACATCAGCATTTATGTGAAGTTCATCAAAATCTGTTATCTAGTCAACAGAATGTCCTTCTTTCAAAAAGTACTGATCAAGAAGGAAAGTTAGGTGGGGGTCTTATAGACATGTCTGTTATGGAACAGTTCAACTCCCTCACCAACTTGCATAATGAGACCCTTGCTAAAATTATGGAACGTCATAGCGAAGTAAGAGATAGATTGTCTGCATGGGAGCGATATAGAAACGATCAAGCGATACTTCTGTTGTGGCTGAAAGATATAGAAAAAGAAAAGAATACATTGAGACTACGATACATGTACATCAGAACTGTACCAAAAGTTTTAAATAAAATTCAAACTCTGCTTAATAAAGTGCCTTCAGGAGAGAAACAAGCAGAAGATTTACAATTGCAACAAATTCAACTTCTCCGTTTTTGCGATGACGCTTTAGCTACTTCAATTCGCATGGAACATGTTTCAATCACTTCGAGAATTTCGAGTCTTCAAGCCGCGTTGCAAACTTGGAAAGGATTTTTGGAAAAAAATATTTTACTAGGAAAGAAATATGAAGATCAAGTTAATAGAATTCAAATAGCATTCCAAGAAATTCAACAAGTTATTTCAACATCAACAAATGACTTACCGGTGTCTCATTCTGGTGTTAAAAATAAATTGATGAGCCTAAGGAATACGAGAACTCGACTTATTGATTTCACTACTGATTTAGAAGAACTTCAAGTAACTCAAGAACGATTAAAAGAATATATATGTCCCACTGACATGAAAGCGATTAACCAAAGACTTTGGCTTTTATGGCATCAACAAGATGACTTAGATCATCAACTAGCAACTCTTTGTCACCAACTGGATGAGAAACTTAACTTGAGAACAATGTTTGAAGCAAGACAGATAAGATTTATTACATGGGCAAGTGAAGTAGAGGAAAGATTACAATTAGAGAGTGAAACAGGTACTCAGACAATGAGAGATCCTCAAGAAGTCCTTAAAAAGTTAGAAACTGAACTTCAGGCTGAACTGTCATTGAAAGAACGTGAAGTCTCATGGTTGTTAGGTACTGGTCAAGAACTAATAGAAGCATGTGGAAATGAAGAAGAAGATCAAGCTCACGCACAAGAAATTCAGGAAAAAGTAGATGAAATTAATAATAGATGGGAACGCTTGAAAGATCTTGGAAGAACGCGAGCTAATAAATTACACGACATGCTTCAAACCATGACACAGTTGGAAATAAGAATATCACAAATCCGAGCTTGGTTATATCAAATCGAAACTCAATTAGATGCTCCTTTAATGCTTGAAGCGTGTACAAAAGATGTAATAGACAGAAAACTCCAGGAAATTGATAAACTTAAAAAATCTATTGAAAGAGAAAGCGGTAATGTTGGGGAAGTTTTAAATTTGTGTGAACTATTCTTGAATGATGTAGATGCATGGAAAGCACATTTCAACACTGATTCTATAAAATCATCAATGGAAAATATAGAGAAAAGATGGAAAATTGTTTGTGGCTTATCTTCCGAAAGAAAAAGACAGATCAACTCTGTGTGGTTAATGCTCAAAGAAGTTTTAAAATTAAGTTTAGAACAGGAAGAATGGTTAGTCCGTCAAGAAAGAATATTAACAGATATGGAAAGTTCCTTAAAATCATTAACACAAGATCAAATACAAAATCGTATTCACCAACTTGAACGCCAGATGAATGAAATCGAATCTCGGAGACCTGCGTTGCAAATACTGGAACAAAGCTACTCAAAATTAGCAAAAGCTAGTGGGCTTGAACCGGACAACTTAAAACAGTTAACTTCAGTCGTAAAAGTTATGTTAAGTCGATGGTATGCACTTACACCTCGTGCAATGGCTATCCTACAAAAACTACAACATGAAATGACAATGTATGAAGAATTCAAAACTACACAAAACAAAGCAGTCCTTAATCTTACTCAGATAGATATTGAGTTAACTCAATTACAGCATTTGGTTAGTCCTGAATTAGCTGCCTTACCAAAACATAGACTGCAACAGATAGAGGTAAGGGTAAATAATATTCAAATAAAATGTATACTATTTAAAATCCACATATTTTGTACATTTTAATTTAGTTTTGGTGTATCATAACTGCAAGTAGACAAATATTTTTTTTTTACAGAAACTGGAATCAGAACTTCAGTCTCAAAATGAACTTCTCCAGAATGTTGATCAACTAGGATTATTGTTAATGAGTAGAATGAAACAAGAAGACATCAATTTAGTACAAGAAATGATGAATGAATACCAACATTTAAGAGAAGATATTCAGTTAAGAATAATAAAACTGAAGGAACAAATCCAAAGTCAAATTCAGGAAAAAACTAAACAAAACGAAGTTGATGAATGTGTACAAGTCGAAACACTCAAATTTGAACAAGATTCTGCTGTTCAAGTAAATACTTTACCACCATTAGTAAGACTGACATCAATTACACCAAAAGATGCATACATGTATGAAATTGATACAGCTTTGAAAGAATGTAAAATAAATGAAGAAGCCTTAGAAGACATTGTTAATAGTGCTATGCCACAGCAAGGTAGTCCAGAGATACATACAGGTGGTAAAACATTAGCAAAGTTAATTGCAACGTGCCAATCTTCAATAGAGCTTGTAAAACATCTAAATACTTTATTACTCACGGAATGTAATTGTAATGATGAAGAAGCAAGAAGTAGAGAAGTGCAATATTTATCAATGAAATATACTGATCTTTTAGATAAAGCCAAAAAGAGAGAACATAAAATTCGAGAATTAAGGTATTTTCTATACATATGTTGCTTATTTACAGCACTTATTTTCTTTGAACTTATAAAAAAATAACAAAATCGCTGTTTTTTTTTAGTAACACTTAGATTAATGTATTGTTTTATAAAAAAGCATTTTTCATAATTTGTAGATAATAAATTTCAGTACTAAAAATGTTTTTTTTTTCTATTTATCTATTAATTTTATACTAATCAAGGTGTATGTTTCCTATTTTTCTACAGGTCTTCTTTGACTGATGCTTATTCTTTTATATGTGAACAGTGAGTTATCAATTTACTAATGTTTATTTATTTCTGCTTAATAAGTATATTTGGTAGTAATTTTTAAAAAATATATTAGTCGTTATATATAAAGATCATAGGACAAATATGTAATCTTTTTTATTATAATTATTGCAGCGAGGCTGGACGATTATTGTGTCCGTTATGCACACGTCGTAATTGGGATCAATTAGATAATGATTTATGGCGGTTAGAACAATGGTTACAATTTGCCGAAGGTACTCAGAGCTCTCAGCACTCTCCTCCATCCAATTTTGAACATTTAGAAGATGTTATACAAGATCATAGAGAATTCCTTCTTAATTTGGATAGTCATAAGAGTATAGTTGTTTCATTAAATATAGTTGGTACCCATTTAGCTGATCATACAGAAGATCAGAATAGAGCAAATCAATTGAGAATAAGACTTGAAACCAATAATAAACGCTGGGATTCAGTTTGCAGAAATGCAGCTGCCTGGCAAACACTTTTACAAAGTGCTTTGATGAATGTAAGTGCAAACAGATATTACTTATTCTACATGTTAAAAATAGAACAAAACTAAATATTTATAAAAATGTATTTAACTATATAATAGAAATTCATTTTAATATATTTTTTTTAGAATCGAGAATTTCATCAAACTGTTGATGAATTATGCCATTGGTTAGAAAAAACTGAAAATGTTATTAAAGAATCTGAGCCTGTTGATCTCACTGCTGATACATTAGTTATTGATTCAAAGTATCAAATGTTCAGTGAATTACGATCAGAATTAGAACGATGTGAACCGAGAGTAATGAGTCTTCAAGAATCGGCAGATCAACTTTTAAGGTCAACCGAGGCTCCAGAAGGATCAAGTACAATAATTATGAGATTGACAGATCTTAGATTAAGATTGCAGTCATTTAGAAAATTAACTAGTGTTTATATACTAAAATTAGGTGCTGTACTTGGAAGAGATCCGAATGAAATAGGTGTTACTTTAGCGACTCCTGCATCAAGTATTGGAACATCATTACATAGTTTAAGTTATGATGTAAGTAAAGAATGTTTTTATTGGATTGTTGAATAATATTGTAAGAATGTGGTACCAGATAATAAGTCACAAATACATATCATACATAGGTGACTAACATAAATCAAGAAAGACCAATCATTAAATAATCTTCAAAAGTATATCAACTATACATTTTTTTCTTAAAACAAACTGAAATTAACTATAATGTTTTTATACTTTAATTTTTGATTTAAATAGAAATATGAAATTGTTAAAAAACTGAACACAATTATTATTTTTTTAATTAATAGTTGATTTGTATTGTTTAGTATAATTATTTTAAAAACATACACTATAAAAATTTTAAAATCGCTTTACACAATATCCTGAGCCAGCATCATACAGGTTTTAAAATTTTGTCGCACTTTTGTTAGACATCTATGACTTGAAAATTCATGTAATTATTTTTTGTTGCATCCAGTAGTTTATGGAAAAGATACTTATTTAAATGCACTGTTAGATAACATCGGCACAGTATATTTATTATTTGTTTTGCCTTTTCTTTTGTACAGCTTCTGGATCAGGCGAGTGCATCTGGATACCAATCTTCAGGCCACATAGAACGGCACGAAAAGTAAATATTATTTTTTTTGGTTTTATATGTAATATTTCAATTAAAATGTAGTAAACACAGTGCACTGTGATTTTAGATGTTGATTTTTTTTATTTTATTTGTGATATTGAATTATTTAGTATGCATTATTTATATAAATATGATTTTTTTAACAGCACGGATGGAGATGACGGTGAAATTAATACATCGGTATTAAGGCGAGGATACCGTTTCCTCGGCAGAGTCGTGAGAGCATCGTTACCGATCCAAGCGTTAATGCTATTGATGCTCGGCGTCGCTTCTCTAGTACCGACGACCGAAGATGATTATTCGTGTGTTTTAACAAATAATTTGGCTCGAAGTTTTGAACCAGTGTTGAGGTATAACAACGGTCCTCCACCAATATAGATTGAAGACCGATAGTAAAAAACTATAAAGTTTAAAATATATTCATGCAATGATAGTTATGCATGACAAGTATGAAATCATTAAAAATTCGATTCATTTAATGGAAATATTTTCCTTGTTGTTTCTATAGCTTTACATAAACTTTGTTATTCCATAAATTTATTTTTATATCATTTGGTATCTAAGTCCATATTATATAATGTTAAACCATATTGTTTTTCTATTTAAATGATCAGACTATATTATTGTTAATTTTTTTATTAACAGTTAATTTTATATTTTTTTTAAATTCAGGAGTTTATATAAATATTACTTTTATTTTATATTAGTGATACTTAATTACTATAATGTTCCTGCTGTGGTAAAATGTATAGTATATTGGCTCGTATTCTAAAAAATAAAAAAAAAGTAAAAAAAAAACGTAAATAAGCGATTTCAGATGAAATTCTGTGAAGAAAAATTGTGTGGTGATCGTTTAAATACATTTAGGAATATATTTTTTTTTTACAAAAAAGTTTTAATTAATCCACTTGAAATACTGTGTGCCATGTGTTACCACAGAATTTTTCTTTCATTCGAAATCTGCATTTCCATCAATGTAGATAAGAACTTTAAAATAATTTTTAACATGATGGGATCAAACACTGAGAGAAATAAGTACATAATGATGCTGACACCTAATGATTACTGTCTAATAAAGTCTATGAGCATATTAGAATAGTTATTTTATAACAGATTATCTATAAATTTAACCTCAATTTATATAATGTAAATTTGAATACTCATAATATCCTTATATATGAAATATATGTAAATTGTGTAGCGCACAACATACAAGTTTGCTATATATTTTATAACAATTTTTTCCATCCGAGTGATTAAAATGTGATGGTGATTAGTAATAATTATTTAAATTGTAGGGCACAGAAGAGTGGAACATTCTGTGCCTTATGATTCCATAAATAATTACTAATCAAAAGATACTGTCATTGTTTAAGTTATTTATTTTTAAAACGAAATTGTTTTTTATCGTCTCGATTTTGTTTTTGATTACATCTTGATTATAACAGCTCTCCCAAATGATCATGGTGTAATAGAAACGTTTATTTGAATCTGTAGTAAAAATAATCTCCCGATTTTTACTTCATATTTAAAAGTACGTACAACTTAAACGTGACGGTTCTTGTGATTGCCTTATAGAAATATTAACAATAGATTTTTTTCTGTCGATTTATATTATTTGGTGAAAAGTCCATAAGGTCAAGGTGCTATAATTAACATTTATTTTATGTATTCATAGAAACAAATTCATACATACACATTTACATATACAAATATTTATTTTAAAAAATATATTTGTGTAGGTATTTGTGCGTTTATCTGAATAAAAAAATAGTAGCTTCATTTAACCTATATCTGGCCTTTTTCTAGTTAGTATGTGAAACATACAGGTTATTAATTTACAAGAGGATTGTTTTATATTGCAAATATTAATTAAAAGTACTCTGTATTATTGTAATGAGCACAAGTTATCCAGAACAAATAAATGCTATTATGATTTATTTTGTGTAATTTTTATTTCAGCATTCCTAATTACAAAATAAAATAACTATAAATTATTACTTTGCATGTAAAAAAATAATAAAAATATTTAAAACAAAAAAAAATAAAACCTTAAGAGATTATATGTTATATGCAATTCCACTAATGAGATATATAGATCCTCCCATAAAACAGGATATCAAATTACTTCTAATGTAATAGTGCTTTAACAACTTTATAGTGTAATAATGGGTGGAATTAAATTAATTATTATTTTTTATTTAACAGTAAATGGTAATTGTGAAAATATTTATATATAAACAAATTATGTAAATTTCATTATTTTTAAGTTCATTCAAGTAAAAAAATATGGATTCCAACAACAAATTACGATGATCCACTTAACTGGGAAAATTATTCAAAGACTTGTGAAAATGATAAGATTATTTTTCCTATTGAATTAGAAGCTGCAGTCGTTTTACCTGATAAACAACTTATCATAAACAGTTTAGTATTACCAATAGATGGTGAATTAGTTTTGCCGCAACAAGGTTCATTGGTTTTCAAAGAAAAAGCTTCAAGATCTTGTAGAGGTCGAGGTAAATACAAATTTAACAAAGAAATTGCTAATACAATATTAATTTATTTCTGAATAATATGTTTGCTAATGTTACAAATGAATATTTTTAGATGTATATTTTAAATCTATTAAAATGGAAGGATGGTTAAATCCTTATAATTGGAAGAGTGACAATAAACAAAATGATGCTACTCCACACTTAGAACAAATTCCGTGTGTTTATGATGATGTTGTATTTAAAAAGAATGCTACATTTTTTGTCCAATTACCTGAGTATCCTGTGAAAATCAACAGTATTTCAATAAATGGATATAATTTAACAGATAATCAATTTAAAGACTTTTTAAAATCAGAAATTGGCATGAGGCAATTTATAAATCAAGATAATTTATTTAGACAAGAAGAAATAACAATAGAAAGGTCAATTTGTGATGATCTAAAAACTAGTTGTGTATGTCATCCATTAACTGAAGATGAATACAATTTTTTAAAAGATAATGTGTGCGATTATGTCTACAAAAAATGTTTAATTCCGCACTGTTTGGATCCTGTACAACCTGTTGGTCATTGTTGTTATATATGTGGTAAAATTAAAATATTGTAAAAAGATATAAATTATTATTATAAGTGTACCTACATTTTGAAGTCATTTTTTTATTTAGTTTATTATTATATATATATATATATATATATATATATATATATATATATATATATATATATATATATGTATGTATATTTTATTCAGGTTCAATTTTGCTTTTAAAATATAACAACAACTTTGATATAAATAAGATGAAAACACTTATTGAAAGTTTAATTTCTGAATCTTCTTCTGAACTGATTTATTACATACATAAAATTAAATATCAAGGTAAAAATCATATTCAAATAATTATTCGTGAAAGAAATGAATATATGGAATATAGTATTGAGTTTGGAAATAAGTTAAAACAAAAGTTGATAGAAGGTACATATTTTTACCATTCATTTAAACAAATAATGAAACATGTTTATTTATTTTCAGACCAATCTTTGGGACTATCAGTTGCACATTTAAGTATGTCTGGTTTACCTTTTCAACCAGATGAACGTTCAAATTCTATAAAATTTGTTTTTGGGACATTACTTATTGTGTTAATAATAATAACTATTATCTACCTTATATACTATCCAGTGAATAGTACTAGTAGGTTAGTTGAACATTTTAAATGTTATATGAAATTTATAATAATTTTAAAATGATAACATTTCTATTTTGTAGAATAAATGTACCAAATTTTTCACAACTTTCATTTCCGTCATTACGTCCATTTCTTTTTGCTCGGTTTGAAAATGCACCAGATGGTGACAATAATTTAGAATTTAGAAATCGCTCTGTTGCTAGTTCTTTGTTTAATTTAGACTGTGCTTTTGATAATCCATTGTATGGAAATGAGGCTGAAAGTACATCCAGTCAAAAAATCGATGAAAAGGTATTGTATTTTTATATTTAAATTTTATTAATATTATTTAATTTGAAAATTAAATTCAAGGAGACTGAAAATCAACCAGAAGTTTTGCCTGAAAAAGCAGTTTTTAGTGAACTAATAAAAACAGAGAAAATTGATTCTGAAGAATAAAATGACAATTATATAAAATACATTAATATATAAAAATAAATTACTAAACGTTATTATTTTATTGTATATTTGAAAATATAATTTATCAATGTTTTTTTTTTTATAAAAATGTCATTAATATGAATTATTCCAAGATATTTACAGCATTGTGAAATAATTATTATTCCTATATTTTCATGAATTTCTTTGCATGAAATGAAAGATTAAAATACAATTAAAAAAACATTTCTATATTTTAAAAACAATTGTTGATTCAGACTTTTATTTCTTAAGCCTCAATGTAATATTAAATATAAAATTCTAGAAAATACTAGTTTATGAACATAAAAAAATTATATTAAAGATAAAATACAAGAAGTTTCAATTTCATAATTATTAAGAATTAAGTATCTAATTTTTAAAAACAAAAAAAATGAAATAAAGGAATAACCAATAACAAAATTTCTTTATGATATGCAATACATGTATCGATTTTCATTTAGATAGTTAAATATATTTTAAATTAAAAATTACTTCAATGAATAATTGTCTGTCAATGATTGGGGAGTCTAAGCTAAGTCTTGTAAGCCATCCTGGTAAGGTCTGGTTGTATTTACATTCATTGTTTTGTATGTAAGTGAAAACATGTCAATAGTTAGTCTTTTATTGGTTTATTTAATAGGAATGTATATATGTACGTATCTTTAGTTACATTTTATATATATATATATATATATATATATATATATATATATATATATATATAATATAATTTAATTATATTTATAAACAGCAAATTGGAAATAAATTGAATATGAACATGCATTTATTTTTATCGAATTAATAATATCAGTTTTTGCATAAATAATATAGTTAGTATTTCTTTTTACACGGCCTAATTTTTTACGATATTTATTTCATCATAATGTATTTAATAATGAAAAAATCAACGTAAACGATATATCCATGCATTCGCATTCATACATTTCACACAATGGACAATGAGCATATGCTTGAAGAGCATCTGTATAAAATACTGACGCATGCGTGATCTCGTTTGAAAGATTGTATAGGCAATCATGTACAAATGTACACTAGAACCAAAATGATAGCCCAGTAGCAAAAAGCACATAACAGCAATCACATGGTAAGAAAAGTCCAATATGTAGGCGTATAACCTGTTGCTGAATTATTATCACTAACACGAAATTTAAACTATTTTTATAAAAAAATTATTAAAAAGTTAACAAAAAAATGCGTGCGATTCATTTTTCTAATTAAATGTTCCAAGTGGATTACAGTGTTTTGTGAGAAGTGTGAATCTTATGTGTACAAATAATCAAAATGGGTCTTACAAGTTCTCGAAGTGAATCTCCACAACCCCCTGAAATAACAGGAGGTACGACTACTGTTAAAACACCACAACATCATGTTCGACAACCGAGTATTAGAACAAAACAACCAATGCCCGATTCTAATGAACTCGAACGAAGATTTACAAAAGTTTTGGTAAGTTTATATGAAAGTTTTTAGCAGTAGCCCCTGAGGTTTATCGCTACAAAGAAGCAATTAGTTTTGAATGAAATCTGAAGTCGAAAACAGATTCAGTATTAAATTTATAATAATTATTTATATAAGTTTTATTGTCTTTAATAATTTTACTTATTATATACATTGAAAGATTAGTGTTAAACAACCTTGCATCAAAGAAAAATGAGTCATTTCTATATAAAACAAGTATAGGATGTACTTGAAAACATTATATATATACATATATATATATATATATATATATATATATATGCATGTATTTGTACATATATGAAAATTATTAACAATTATGTATTTATTTACAAACTATATTTTTTTAATTGTTTACTTTCAAACAATTTACATAGAAATAGTTCAGTAATTTAAAAATCATGTTTTGTTAGAATTTACATCTTTTAAATAAGTACTAAAGAATTATGCAGTTTATTTTTTTTAATTGTATTTTTATTTCTATTACTTTTTAGATATTGATATCTATTAAATCTACTTATTGTTTCTTTCAGAAAAATATATACACAATGTAAACTGTACCAAATATGTATTTAAATACTTATTGTAGATGATTTTATATGGTTTATATACGAGGGTCGTTTGATAAGTATAGTAAATTTATTTATTGTTTAATTTAATTTAGTTTTCCTTACTTTTTACCATACTTATCAAACGACCCTCGTATATACATGTTGTTCATTTTAAATTTTGATTGTTATTCTCCTAAAATCTGAAATGTATATATTTACGAATAATAAATATTGTTTCATATTTATTCAAAAATATTCCTTAATTCTTATTTTCTCTTTAATAAAAAGAGATGTATTTAATCTGTATTAATCATACGCAAAATAGTTTTAAAATTAAACTTCTTAAATATTTTATATTTTTCTGTTCTTTATTACATTGAGGTTGCAGATATGTAGATTTAAACAACCCTAATCTAAGGCAAATTTACGTATTAATAATTTATTTTGAAATGATGTTAAAAAAACTAATGCAATTAATATGTGTATGTTAATATCAGTCTCTATTTATAAATTAATATTTTTTTATCCATTTTATATAATAATTATATATGCTTGAATAAGTCAATTAAATATTATTGTAAATAATCTAGAAATATAAAAAATATTAAAACTGAAAAAAATAATGTTAGTTAATGAAAAGTAATGTGTGTTAGTAATGTAATGTAAGTTCAATTGAAACAATGGAAATAAATAAAAATATATGTATATGTACCTAAGGTTCAAAACATTTTAGACTGAAAAAGTGAAATAAAATTAAATATACACATCCATAATACTGAAATTTGAAAAAGATGAAATACAAAAGTAATTGTAATCAAACGAATGAAATAAATATATAAACAATATTTAACCTGAAATTAAAAAAATCAATTTAAAAGAAAGGTGAAATCAGTTAAATTCAAGTAGTAATTGTAATAACATTGTAAAAATAAAAACCTATATAAAGACAATAATAAACATTTCGATTCAAATAAAAATATTATATAAATAAATGTTAAAATAAATAAAACTGAAATTATTATTATTATTAACTGTTACTTTCTGAGACACTAGATGAAATTTGAGTCATGTAGGGTAAAAATAAAGGACGCAGTTGAACATCTTCGGTTGAAAATAGAAACCGGATGTTAATATCTGAAACTGACAATTGTTATTAATATTTTTTATGTACAAATATATATATATATATATATATATATATATATATATATATATATATATATATATATCTTTTACAGATTAATGATTAATTAGAAAAATATTCAGAATGAATGCAATATTTTTTTCAGTTTAACTCAGAATTGAGAATAACTGTGCGCTGACAAGTGTGAATCAGATGACCAATAAGTATTTTTATATATTTTAATTTCCAAAATTAAACAAAAAATTCAATAATATTATTACTGAAATATAAAATCTCGTAGTTATGAAATTAATTTTATCTAACACGAATTTAAAAATTATTGTAAAAAAACTAATCTGTCTTGATGAACTAAAATAACAAAAGTTATTAACAATATTTAAATTGACAAAATGAATCTGATATTGATTTTTCAGTGTTTAAAACATATAAAACTAATTAATAATATATTTGAAAAAACAAATTACTCCAGATATTTTACTTCAATTATATTTCTCACCGAATCTTTCTACATCATACTCGAATATAATCAAAATTTAATAAAACTCATTAAATGGAAGTCCAAAAAAACTTTTTAAAAAACTATGAAAAATTTTGTGATTTTGTAGTTCTCATATTTTCATTATAAAAATCAATTAAAAAGTAATTATCACCAATCTATTGTCTAATCTATCTTTAATTTCCATTTAAAAAGTTTAACCCTTTTGATTAAATGTTAACGAACGCGGGTTTTATGAAAACAAACGGAAAATTGTGCATTAATTGAATTCAAATTGTACAAACTGTACGCAAATGTAATTTCGTGTAAACTCATTCTAACCAAACCAATCTTATTTTAAGTACGAATGGTACAAACAAGACTCCAAAACTCGTCATCACTTGTATTGAAATCTATGTTATGTACATTCTAATTTGAAACATAACCAATCTAATTAACCCCAACTAAAATTGGATAATGGTCCTATTTGTACCGTTATTCCTGAAGATCCAGCAGATCGCGAACTTGAAAGAGAATGGTGGAGGAATCCAATCAAATTACTTAAAATTAATTGAAATGCAAAATTAAAAGTACAATTAAATTTAAATCTACTGATCGAAAATTAATCAGTAAGTAACGAAAGAAAATGTACTATTTAATTATAAAAAACTGAATGTAGCAATGAAAAATTAAATAAATTAGTTTAATTTCTGAAACAAACAAAACTACTTCAAATTAATAAAAATACAAAGAAGAGGGTTGATGTTAGTATTTGAAAAAGAAAATTCTCTCGTTAGGGGTAGAAATGTTAATACTTTTAAAAAATAATTATTTAAAAAAATGTATTTGTGATAGTAGTCAGAAATTAATAATAATTATTATATTAAAACATTATTGATATTTTAAAATTATATCTATTCTTGGCTGTAAATAAATTTTCTTCTTTTTATGTATTTAAATGTATTATTTTTAATACTATAATTGAAAAAAAACATAAATTAATGTGTAATAATCATTATATAAAATAATAATGTATAATTTTTTAACTAAAAAATTCTCCATTGTAAAATATGCAGCAATATAATAATAATAAAGTTGCATCTGAAAAACGAATATTTGCTTCGTTTTACGGTATTATTTTCGCTGATTTAACGTACTGCAATTTATTTTATGATTAGGTAGGGTGCATTTACCTCTCTGTAACTGCACAAGTTATATATATATATATATATATATATATATATATATATATATATAAATCTATATATTTTGTAAACAAAGTATATAAATTTAACGAAATTGTTGAATAAAAAAGATAAAATATGCATGTACATTTATTATTTACACGGGGATTTGTTTGTGTGAATGATGGTAAACTTTTTTGCGCGTGTGTACTGAGACAGACGGTGGCCAGACAAGCCAGTCTCGTTTCTATAAGGGTGTGTACGAAGTAGTGGTAGAAAAACTTCATGATTTTACGCGACTACCATTCAACAGTCGTCTTTTAAATTTCATTTTGCTAGCAAAATTTATAGCATTATTGCTTCGAGATCCCCAAATTGACTTTTGATGTTGATGTTCTTCAATATTTTTTCTATATGTATGTATGTATTCCTAAAAGAGATTAAGCGAAATGATGGTTTTTGAATGTGTGATAGTTTTTAGATGACAACATTTTATTATATGTATATATATACATCATTAATCAGTTAATTTTTATTACTAAGAATATGAATAATTATAAAATGACAATATACATTATTGCTTAGTCAAATTCATTATTTAATCGATAATTTTTTGATCTTGAATGGAAATTTATTTTTAATTTTAGAAATGTATTTAAATATTTTCTATGAATTCGTATTTAATATTTTTAGAAATATTATTTTCTTGAATAAGATTATTTAATTTTGATTCAGTAAATCAAATAATAAGATAGTTGCAAAATATAATTAATACAATAAATCAGAATTAAACAAATTATATTTATTGCAATGAAAAATACTTTTGTAACTTATGTTCATGTATTTTCGTTTAATTAATCGAGTAGAAAAATATCTTATTGAAGTGTGATAGCATTTAGTTCAATTTGCTTTTAATTATTTTTTTAACGTTTTCAATTAAAATTTAATTAAGAAAAATCTCAAAAGCTCAATTTGTGTGTGTGTATATATATAAAGCATATTAATAAATGAAACACAAATAAGTTATATATGTGAAACGAATTTATATTTTTATTAGTTAAATGTTTTGTTAACTTTTTAATAATATTGTTATCAGTCATGAACTCTATTTTGTATAGTTTTATTTGTTTGTAGAAAGTAAATAACAATATTTAAAAAGTAATAGAAATGCAACCACGCGTTATAATTTTTATGATTTAAAAAGTCATAAAGATTGTATTATAATATACATAATTTGTGCTTGTCAGTTGTGAATAATTTGTAGTATAGCCATGTTTATTTATTATTATTAGTTATATTTAAAGAATGTTTAAAATACATATTTCATTATTATCGTCTACATCTTTCTATCCATTGTTGCATGAAGTTTTCTTCTAAAATTTTCTATTTCTAGCGACTAATGCCTTTCTCTTTAATGACTTTTCTCATGTTTTTATTCCTTTTATTCAAGAATCTTTTCTTGGAATTCTTTATATTTTTAATCAATAATATATGTTGTTCATCAATGAATTTATTTTCTATATTATCGGTTTATTTCCATTTTATATTTTATATATATATATATATATATATATATATATATATATATATATATATATATATATATATATATATATATATATATTGTTATGTATGTACTTAATTCCAAATAAAAAATACTACATGTTTTTTTGACCCAACTGAGGCATAAATAATTTAAATAATAAATTTAACAAATAATTTTGTGTTCAAATTTATTATTTTAGTTAATAATTTTGTAAAATTAAAATTTAAAATATGTTTTTTTTTTAAAATAAAAAGTGTTTACTTTGATTGTTTGTATTGAATTTACAAATATAAAAATATATAAGTATATTATGAGAACATTTGAGTATTGTTCAATTTTATTTCATTTTTTGCGATCAAGTTTTTTAATGTTATATTCATTTTTATATTACCTTATTTATTTAATTTACTTGAGTATTTTTATTTATATAAGTGTTTTTTAAGCGTGATAGTACTTTAATTGAACCCCTATTGAAAGTTCTATCTTACTTATAAAAATATATATATATATATATATATATATATATATATATATATATATATATATATATATATATATATATATATATATATATATATATATATATATATATATATATATACACACACATATACATACATACACTAACGCACATAAGTCATGGCACACATGGGTAGCAAGCAATTTATTGATATAATTCAATGAATTCGTTAAATTAAAAAATATTTAATTGGAAATAAATATAATGAATATTATATTTATTTTCAATTAAATATATTTTTTTAATTTAACGACTTCATTGAATTATATCAATAAATTGCTTGTTACTCATATGCGCCATGACTTATGTGCGTCAGTGTATATATTTGAATATATAAAGGTATGATAAAGGTGTTTTTTAGGTTAGATTCAATTTAAAATTCTATCACGCTTAAAAAAACACATATATATATATTTGGAATATTTGGATTGAATTTTATCTTAGAAAAAAAATCTTGATAATAAAGTTTTCTTTTAAAGTGAATATCTAATTATATTCGTTTATTAACATCTTGAAAATATATTTTTAATAAATAATAGACATGATAAAAAAAGCATGCATAACATAACAGCTGTTTGTTTTGTATGTTGAAAAGTCGTCTATTCATGATTTTTTCTTTATTTCAATAGACGACAGTTTTTATTGAACAGAAATTATTTACATACTGTTAAAATCGATAACTAAAGGTTAATGAAATTGATACTATTGTTGATAACACGGTTGGAGTGCGGCACTAACATTCCCCGATACTTTTACACTGCTGTTTTGAATCACTGGAATGTATATAGTGAACAACATTGCTCGGGGAGGGTTCTCTTCTGCAGCGTGTGGGAGTGGTCATGACATTAAACTGCGCTGTCTCATATCGTGATAAAGCCACGGCAACATAGCGACCTCTCGTCCGCCGCCCTTTTTCTATAGCCAGCAAGTTTCTCGATCCTTTGTGATGGACGAGCATTCTTCGGATTTTTTTTAACATATGTGTTTACGAGTCTAGTGACAAAAATCTGACCACCTAGTCGATGATTGCATTACTATATTGTAGATATATTCCATATTGGTCGATTTCGTTTACTTATGCCTGGATCGCGTGCTTGGAATGCATAACTGAACACCAATCCTTTTTTTTTACAAGTCCCAGCAGAACAAAAAAAGTATGCTTTAAACAAGAATGACAGTTTATTTTTATGTCGATATACTACTAGCGTGCATACGTAATTAATTGATTAATTATACATAAAGGAGCTTATATAATTATGTAAGGTGTTTTAAAAAAATATATCTGTAACATTTTTAATACCATCAGTAAATATGTAAATCATTGATCGTCAAAACGAATATACTTTAAAGTATATCAATATACATATAGACATAACGTTTTAAAAATTAAAGTTTTATTCATAGATAAGATCATGCAAATAAAGAATTCATTTGAATATTAAAATGCAATATTTTTAAAATATGTAGTAATTAGTACCGCTGATAAATTACAAAATAATCAAGAAATTCACAACAGCTCGTTGGAATATATATTAATTACATTTTGTAATATTTCTAAGAAAATATACTTTTGTAATTTGTATATAATACTATATTCGAGTATTTTTATTCATTTTGCTGTTAAAACTCTGTTAATTACGATAAATCGTTTCGTTATAAAATATACGGCCTCGTAAATCAAGAAAAGAATAATTTAAATAAAAATATGTGTTTACTTTTAACTAGAATTGATGAAACTTACATATTTGCGAGGATAGCAAATTTTATAACAGACACTTCTATTAAGGATAAAGCTTTAAAGTATCATAAATTGTTCGTTTCGATTTATTGCTCAAGGTTTCACTCTTGTCAATTGTATATAAGCACGATTACTTTCTTTATAGAAAGCAATTGTTATAATAAAATAAAAAATAGATTTAGTAATTTAAAATTTTTGTGTTAAATAAAGAATTGTTTATTGTTCGAATTTTAATTTTTAATGCATTAATATTTTCAGCGATGAAAGTAGTTAAATACTTGTTGATTAAATTCTTACTCAGCTGTGTGTATGCCTTTCAAATGATTGAAATTCGTAATTTAATAGAAGGTAATGTGATATAGTTGTTTATGTTTCATAACTTTTTACGTACATATTTTATTATATGAGTTGACTGAGTGTTTTTTAAATATTTTTTCTATTTTTAATTTTTTAGACAATCTTCGACATAAAAATATTTTTATAATTCATATAATAGTTTTATTTAAAAATTGATTGTTACTTTTATTATATAAAAAATAATATTGTTATTATAACTGTGTAAGCTGCAATAAATATAGGAAAAAATACAATCCAATTTGTCGGTTTATTTACAATGTCAACAATGAAGAGACAATTTAATTAAACATTATTATTTGAAAATCATTCTATATAACAACTGTTTCTCTTTTATTACTTTAATAGAGATTAATAAAGAATTGGTTAGTTTCGAATTTAATAGATTTTCTGTACAAAAAAAGTACCTTATCATCATTAGCCTGTCAACCCATTATTAGTTAAAAACTTTCAGTAATTTATTTTTATATACAGACAATATATTTTCTCAATCGAGAACATATGTTGTGGTAGATGCTTTAATTTTAACTAATGCGGGTGGGCGAATGTCTGCAAAATTCGTTATTATTTTTTTGATGTTACATTCTGTAATATTTGTTTTCTAAAATTAAATAAACTGTTTTTATTTCTAATCTACATTCGAAAAACTAACTTAATGATATTAAATATATTTTACATAATCTCGTATGGTATAAAATATATATTTAGGAATACACAGAGGTGGTCGTAACTAAATGTTTAGAAGAATTCATAAAAAAAATAAATTCGACCTTAGGTATGTTATTTATTTATTAAATAAATAATTGTGCTGAATGTTTAATAAATATTGAGTCCATGACAGTTCTTTAAACTAATTTAAATACGGTTGTTGGCAATAATAGCATTGTCAGTAACTGTACATAAACATGTTATGTTAAAAAAAATATTGTTTTACCGAATTATTCATATTTTTTTTATTTGAATATATTTCAGTTGTATAATAAATCACAAATTTTATATATTAATAAAATAAAAATTCAAAAAAATTATACGTATATGAATTTACATATTTCTTTTATTTAAAAATTTATTTAATAACAGTAATACATCTGCTTAAAATGACAAGTGTCCAGTGGTAGGAATTCCAGTTTTGGAACAATTATTACCTTATTATATTTTACTCCTCTTAATCTGATTTTTAAAAACCTTAACTGAGAAAGGCGGTGTTTTGAAAATAGTGGAATGAAGGTCATTCCAAGTTCGAGCAGCTTTATGAAAGATTAAAATTTTCTCATTTTTTCCCCAATTTCCTAACTTAATTTTTAACAAGTGCTTATTTCTGTTGTAAAAAAGAGAAGTTATTCTTTTATTAAAATCTCTTATACCATATACGTCATAAAAGCTTTTAACATGTGAAGTTACGAGACTTCGTCTATTTTCCGAACTTCCATTCGAGCTGTTTTAACATTTTATTAGAATTATACATTTTGCACGAAACTAGCAGACGTTCTTTGAATTTTACATTTTTTTAGTTATGCGAATCCTATACTCTCACAGTATTTAAAAGTCTCTTCAAAGTCAAGTATGATTTTTCTTTAGTAGCTGTACTTTATCTCTTAATCGTTTTTTTTTTATAAATTTTTTTATGGATTGCATTATTTGAAATATGTTTATCTTTAGATAAAGATAACTGTAATATAACCTCAAAATTTTGACATCAATCAGATTTTATAATTTCTGCTTCATCAACAGATTATAATGAATAGATAAATTTCGTCTGATAGTAAATCGAACAATCCGATTTTTTGAAGAATTTAATCCATACTCTTATACCTTATCTAATTAATAATTTTATTAATATTCATCAGAAAAATCTAATTGTTGAATTCGTTATTCTGTGTAGAAAATTGTTTATAAAAAAATAAATAGAAGATTTATAATTTTAATCTTTTGATTTTTATTTAGTGGTTATGCTTGAATCCATCAATCACCGTTATTACCAATAAATGAAATAATGTAATTTATAAATTTTTATCAGCGTTAAAAAAATATTTATAGATTACTCGCTTTGCTCGTCAACCCCCGAACTTACTTCTGTTCAGTAATGTAAATAAGTTATAAAAAATAAAACTTTTAGAAAGTATGTTAATAATTTTGTATAGACGATGTTTATTATAGATTGGTGGTCTGATGTGTATTCAAATCTAATGTCAATACAATTAAAAATTGCTTTGTGTGAAGAACTATCCGAAAAGTTTGCTTGAAAAATCGATATTTTTTCCATTTTTCCATTTTTTTTGTTAATTTTAATATGTCATAAAAATTTTATTTTAGTAGTTTTCAGAAAACTTCGGAAAAAACGAAATTTCTTTATCTCTATATATAAAAGAGTTCCATTTTGAAATTAATATCATTAATACTCATACTACTTTGAACGTTAACGATTACCTCCGAAGATTAACGACTGTAACTGCGAAGTGATGTGAACATTTCAACACACGTTATTCCATAATTGCAATCGTTAATCTTCGGAGGTAATCGTTTACGATCGGAATAGATTAATGACATTTATTTTGCGATGGTACTATTTTATATATGTAGAGATAACCTATTTATTTTTTTATTTACTATATAATGCATTTAAAAACGTTACAATGTCTTTAAACCACTACAGCATGACATTGTAATTCAGTCGTTAAAATTGAGTTTTTTCGTAAATTATTATCATTTGTATTACATCGAATTATGTTAATGTTGTATATATATTTGTATAAAGAGCAGCTTGTTTCCGTTCTATTGTAATCAGTTATATAGAGTAATTCACAAAAACAGTTTTGAGTATAGCAGAACTAATTACGAATCTAATTTCAAAACGTTTGTTTTAGTTATGTAAACAAATACGTTTTCATGTATGAATATTTAAAATATTAGAAACTATATCAAGTAAGTAGTATCCTTTACGTTTTAAAACCGGTCTGAACTGAATATCACGTACCCTTGCATTCACAATAAAAAATATAGAATATAAAATGTACCTTCATTTTAAAAACATCAAAGCTTCCGACGTAGATTATCTTACGCCTCAAGTGGGATGTTAATAGGAGACGATAGTTCAGACATCTCCACGTAACGGTAGAGTCATTGAACTGTATCCTTCGTTGATAAATTCTAAACATTGTCAACACTTGTGACAAACATGAAAAGTTAATGATTTAGTTTTTGTTGTATTCTGTTACATATACTACAGTTATTTTGAAATTATTTCGTTTATGTATATATATATATATATATACATATATATATATATATATATATATATATATATAAAATTGTAAATTGATTGGCACACTATATTACAATTCACAGATGTTTTATAGCATCGTTAGGCTGTTATTGCTGTTTTTATTAACATCGTTAATCAATAAAAATGATCATTTGTAAAGACAATGTGTTTGAAACAGTGTATGACAACCTGTGAATGAATATTGTTTTCAATCAGAAATTGATTCAGTTTTTTAATAGAAATTCTGTTGGAACTTTTTTTTACAGTTTCACATAAATGATACTGAAAAAATGAAAAAAAAACGTTAAGAAAAAAAGAAAATGTTAGAAAAAAAATGTTAAGAAAACAAGTAATGTTTGTTGTTTGTTAGTCATAATTATAAAATATATCAGTACAATTCTTTATATATTTTTTATTATTCTATGTTCTTATCAATATTCGAGAATGTAGCATTATATTCTATCAAATGATCTAATGTTTATTTTTAAAATAAATATTTCAAGCTTATTTTTGGAGATAAATATAAAAACTTCAGTAAAAGTTGTCTGTTTCATATTAAATAAACTATTCAGAATAGATAATTTTCATGAAATAACGAATCATTTCGGATGAATGAGTTTAAAAAGTGAATAGCAATTTTCAACTTTAGTTTGCATTTTTAAAACTTTTTTGGGAGAATTTAAATCAAAAAATAACTTTTTCTCCTTTCTATAATAAATAAAAAAATAGGTTGGTGAAAGTTTAATCTTCACTTAGAATACTCTTCAGTCTAATATTTTGAGATCAAATCAGATGAAAAAATATAAAATTTATTTCAGATCATTTCTTATTTGGAACTCTTACCATGAGATTTATGTATTATTATATACTATTAAAATATCTACTAGATTAAATAAATTATATTAATATATCCTTTTTGTAAAGTAAAATTTAAAGTAATTATAACATTTATTTTTATAGTTTGAGCTTAATTTTAATAGAAATCAGTAAAAGCTGTTTTAAACAAGTTTTTTTAAAAAAATAATTGTCTTGCTTCACAAATCATTTTTCGATAAGAAATATATTTATTTAATGAAATACTTTTTAATAATTGATTATTTCCATACTTGCATATCCATTTTAATTGAAACTTTTTTTAATATGGAATATTAGAATATTTTTCTATGTTTTATTTTTAGCTATTTGAGTTAATTCTCTGGTTATTCTGAGTAATTATTTTTTGATAATTGTGTTTTTTTTTCAAGAAAGTGTACTTGAATTACTTATTTTAATTTTTTATTTAATGATGATACAGGTATTAAAATTAATCTGATAAGATGTAGCTTTGGGAATAATCATAAAATTTCAATCGAAAAAAAGTTAAACATACCACCTAGTAATCCTAAGATTTTGTATTAACAATAATTTAAATAAAATATTTAACCCTTTAACTGTTTATGTCGAGTATACTCGTCAGAGCGAAACGAAAATTTTTCGCATAATGTCGAGTATACTCGTCGTGAAGATAAAAAAAATCGCATTCGTATTATTATTAAACGAATCAACTGTATTTTTTTTCCCTGAAAAAGGGCAAATAAAGATCTTTTAAAAAATGTACATTTTAGAATATTCGTTAGTCTGGCAACCTTATTTATTTTAATACACAATAGCTTGTATATTTTCTAAAAAATATATATTTATAAAATATATATTTATAAATAAAAAATATGTATTTTCTAAAAAACCAACATAGTAATCATAATTGCCTACTTTTATAGGCAGAAACATTTTACTGTGTTTATGTCGAGTATACTCGTCTTCGCTGGAAAATAATTAAGCAGGCAGAAAAAGTTTTTCGAAACAAAATTAAACAGTTAAAGGGTTAATGAGACTTGAGGATCACTTTTATGTATATTTTACAACTAGTTTCAATAACTTATCATAATGAAATGTCAATTTAATTCTTATATTTAAAAGAATAAAATACAATCAAGAGGATTTCATGAATGATTAACATCAACTAAAATATTTAATATGTTTTTAGTTTATGATTTTTAAAATCTTCAATGTAAATTTTGTTCTGACAATTTGAAGATTAGACTTTTGTAGACAAACAGAGGAGTGTTTAAGAAAATCGTACTCAAATAATAACCACAATTCAATTTCAAATTTAATTACGAGATGACAAATTTCGCTGTAATTTTATAAGCAGTTTAAAATAACTCAACTGCAAAAAATGAAATTACTGAAATGGATATGTAATTCTTAATGAATTCTTGGTATTCTATAAACTCGAGTGTCATTTATACAATTCGTGTACATTAAATCTTTTGAAAATAGTCCCGTGTTACAAATAACATTTTTTTTGTCTAAAGCATAACTCGTAATTTAAGATCTCTTAACGAATATTATTCATATATGTTAATTACGAAAGTCACCTCCACAATGCACAGGAGAAAAAAGATAATTGGATTAACTATCTCATAACATGCAAATATTTTCCAACACACCTCGAATGTATTAGTATGTTTTTAATGTTTTAGCGTGCTTTACGTTAGTAATAAGTTTTGTTGTTGCACGTACGACTTGCACGTTTCTCCATAAAACATTCATGAAATGTTTTGTATGACAATTTTCACTTTTATGTTTTCTAAATCAAGACGAAATGTATGTAAATATGTATGCGCAAAACGATTGTGCCTGATAAAAATATCAATTGTACGACAAGAACAAATTGTTATTGAAAGCTATTTTTTTTAAACCGTGTCCTTTATTGTTATGTCTGAATTGTACCAATACGTAAAATATAAAAACATCAATCTTTTTGCATACACTTTTATGTTGCACAAAAGATTCTTCTGATATCTAATGATCCATAAAGGGATTGTGAAAAGGATGTTCTAGCATTTCATGGAATTTTATTTATTGTTCACGGAATAATAATTTAAGTCGCCATGAACTTCGTATCAATGAGTCCATATAATCGGAAAGAATTTTAATCATACATGCATTTTTTATTATATATTTTTAATTTATAAAAAATAATGTAATATTTTGTATTTGTAAGTTTATTAATTACGAATAAAACTATAAATATCACGTATTTTATTTCTAATGACATGTGATGTATTTGATAATTATAATTTATATTAATTTATTATTATTATAGGAAATGAAATAATTTTCTTTAAATATGATTTTACACATTGAAAAGAATTACCAAAAAATATATGCATTGAGAAAAAATATTTTTCAGCGTGCATTGTTACATCATTTGCAAGCATAATGATGTCTTTTTTCATCTATTGTATTAAAAAAGATTACGTCAACTTATTATTTATTTCGGTGCAATGCAATGTTACGAGCTAAAAAAAGTTCTCATACGTCATGTAGAAAATAACAGATTGTTTTGTAATTCTCCCTTGTTCATCCAATTTTGTGTGCATCACAAAATGACCGACATCAATGGATATTAATTACATCTATTCATATGTGCAGAACGACTTTTTTGGTACTTTGTTTTTGTATATTTTTCATGCGTGTGTCCTTTATAGAATTTCGCATGAAAAGCAACACGGTAATTATTTTTTTATAAATAATTGAAATATATGTTGTAACTTTAAAATGTATTTCGTTTGCTGCTATTTCTAATTATATACATTTTTAAATAAAACAATCTAGGACATGTATTATGTATTTTTTTTAAATAAAATACCTATTATGTTAAATTCTACTTTTTCATAGGTAAATTAAAAAGTAAGAAAAATAAATGAATTTTAACCCCAACACCACAATAATTTAAAGTATTCAATAATCACTTATTGTTCACTTATTATTTATAATTATATAATTTATAATTAAAATTCATTTGTGTAAAGTGAATCAGCCACAGTTCCAAAACAACTAATAAGTAAGAAAAAATATTTCAAATTTTTAAAAAAAAAACAGAATTAATTAATTTTATTATTATTCTTCGAATTTGACATTGTTTGTGCAGGTCAATATTATTTAAAATTTTTGCAATTCAGACATTAAATGCCAGATTTCGAGTAAAATAATGTCTGTACTTAATCTAGTCTTCAAACAATTAAGTTAATAAAAGTTAATTAATTTGTGTTGCTTTAAAAACTGTTTTATGTTTTAATTTTTCACGCCTTTTATTTCATCTGTGATAATATATATATATATATATATATATATATATATATATATATATATATATATATATATATATGAGGGTCGTTTGATAAGTATGGTAAAAAGTAAAAAAATAAATTGAAAAATTTAATTAAATTAATTAATTAACTAAATTAAACAATAAATAAATTTTTCATACTTATCAAACGATCCTCGTGTATGTGTATATATATGTATATATATATATATATATATATAAATATAAATATATAAATATAAACATTTATTATATATGTATTTAGTTTGTTAATTTAAAGTAGTAACTACATTTTAACTACTTAATTTAGTATGCAAGGAAATAATATAAAGTTGCATTATATTTTATCCACACTGCTGTATTTTAATTTCTGTATAATTACTGAACGTTGAGTTCCTGTACACAATTTTTGAACAACTATACTAAGTTATTCATCCGTGAACACCCTTTTCAATAGGTTCTATGATCATCGGACTATTATTGTACTATATGCATACACACACAGCTTCAATAGTCTTGTTATTATTACAATACAAGCCGACATACTTATTGATTAGTATAAATATGACAGTCTGTTATATTATTCGCATATAATAAGTCTGGTATGTAATGTTAGTTTTCAAATTATTTATTATCGGTGGTAATAAAAAGTTATGAACAATAATTTGTATAAAATGATCTTTAACCAAAAATAATTTATACAGAATATGAATGAATTTTCGTATGCTATTTTTAATTACAGTTTTAGTATTATAATATGAATTCCTTAACTTCTCCGTGAAACATTTATTAATTATACATGAAAAACATTTATAAAATACATTTTGTACAAAGTATACTACTAACTCTCCAAACGTTGAAATTAATGGAAAAGAACAGATTATGTATCCCTGCTTGACCACTTCTGTTAACCGCATGCCTGTGGTTTTCTGTTTACGTCTTATCTTCTCGAATGTATAATGTAACTAAGTAGCTCGTTTAGATGTGCATAATAAAGGTAAATATATTAATGTAGCTGTATTTAGAAGAAAGTTCCTATTTAATCGAGTAAAAATTATAATTAACATACACTTGCCTATATATGTATATATCCACCTATGTGTGTGTACAAACATTGTTAACTGTCTTAATTGTTATACAGATATCTCAATTCTTGTACGTCTTAATCAAGTTAATTATTAAGCTATTTAACATTAAATTTTTCATTAGCTACAGCTACGCCCGGTTTAGAAAATGGTAGAAATGTCGAAATACCTGCCAGTGCAGTAAATAAGCTAGTAACTATGAAATTTTAAGAATTTTTAAAAATACCTTTTGATATAATAATGAATTATTTTTGAATATTTAAATCGTTCTGTTTTAAATTGCTTTTAATACAAATATTTATTTCATTTAAACGGTCTATATTTTTTAATAATATAATAAATATTGTTTTATATGATTACGATTAGTAATTATATTTCCGAGAATATATGTTTGTTTCACTGATTATCTTCTGTGACCGATTTTTATGTTTCTATCGGCTATAAATCGTGTATTCATTTCATTTGTGATGTTGAAATTTATCTCCTCTGAGTTGATTTCAATATTGCAAATGAAAACAATTTAAATCTACAGGTAATTAAGTATGATATTAAAATCAAGGCAATAAAGCTATTAAATTCCTTTTAGGAGGTAAAAAGGAACATTTTATATTTATATATATATATATATATATATATATATATATATATATATATTTTTTTTAAGTTTGATATAACTTTTGATAGGGATTCAATTGAAAATTCTATTACACTTAAAAAACACCATATATATATATATATATATATATATATATATATATATATATATATATATATATATTTTTATTAGTGACTAATATTAATGATTACTTATTAATGATTCATAAAAATGTTTCATTACAGAAATGATAATAAATCTATAAGCTATTGTCATACGAGAAAAATTCAATAATTATTCATATAAAGTGCATAACATGATAAAAACACACATGACTTACACACATACCTCCCATACATACATACATACGTGCATACATATATATATATATATATATATATATATATATATATATATATATATATATATATATATATATATATATTAGTATTGTAAATTTAGTCTAATTGTAATGCAGTGTCTTTTAGTTCTTGTCAATTCATTACTGAGTAAAAATTTATTTCAAATTTAATACTAAAAATTGAAACTAGACCATCAAGTACTTTTATTTTCAGAATTTGTTTTAATTTTCTAATATCTTCATATTCTATAAAAGTGATGGCTCTTTTATGTATATATATATAAAAAATTGATCATTTTTATTTTTAAATAAGTTTGATTTTTTCATTCTATATTTCAATAAAATATTTTTATTTTAATATTAATTCAGTTAAATATTATTATATAGGGTCTTCCAAATGTGATGCTTAGATTTATGTTTTATTAAAAAGAAATAAAAGAAACTATACACATGTTTCCTTATACACCCACCCTATACACATGTTTTTTTTAATCAAACACAAGTCTAGGCGTCACATTTGGATTGAATGATTGAAAATGCGATGAAGATTTCGTATTAATATTATTACTATTTTTAAAAAAACGAAACATAAAATACATTATTTTTTTTAAAAAAAATCAAGTTTTTAAAGAGCAAACGTTATTAGAAAATTATATAAGTTAAATTTTTGCGTTGATTTTTAAAGTTATATTTTAATTTTTATATTGTATTACTGTAATTATTTTAAATCCATTTTTTACTTAAAATTAAGGGGGTATTCTAGTCTAGAATTTCGAAAAAAATCGATTTTTTTTGCTTATTTTCAAAATTTAGACCTTTAAGAATATGTCCTTAAGAGGATTTTTCGAAATTCGAATTATTTTTGGAGTTATAGCTATTTTTGTGACGCGCCAACCAATCCGGTCTGGCCAGAACTCCAAACTTTAAACGCGTTTTTCTCGGAACTACTTTTTTCGACACAGTTGACGTGATATCTCAAGTTTTAATGGACCGATTTACTTGAAATTTGGTACAGAGCTTCTCAATATAACAGTGATTGCCCCCGTCTAGGATTTTTTGAAAAAAATTTTTTTTACTATTTTTAAAAAATTCCGAAAGTTGAAAAAATAGGGCAAAAAATGACTGTTTTTTCACACTGCCGCCATTTTACGAAAAATTTTTTTTAAAATTTCCCTAGGCGGGGATACTACTACAACCTTCTTTTTCAATAATTTCAAAAAAAAATTTGTTTCAAATGACCAGAAGGGTTGGAACCACGTCAACCAGGAGACACCTTTTTTTTCGAGCTCCCACTTTGCCAGCCTGTACTTTTTTTAATTTTTAATTTTTTGTTTTTAATAATACTTTTTTTATATTCTTAAAATGTCAATAAATAACTGATAAAAAATGGATAGTATAAATATTTGTTGGTTTTTTTTATAGTGCCCGAAAAAACACCTAAAATTCGTGCGTCTAGACTAGAATACCCCCTTAAGATATACGAGTATAATTTATTTAAATGTTGAATTATTGTTAAGTTTATCAAACAAATAGGGCCTAATATTAATATACTACATATTGATATTTTAGTTTCTTGATGACAAAACATCTGTACATATTTTGTGTGTATATTAATTATCAATTTCAAAAATTGTTGAAACGATTAATTCATTTGTCTGTTTCATTAAAAATGTAATTAATGGATAATTACAAAAAAAAATTTGTTAAACATCGCCGGTAATCTCCAACGTTTATCATATTTGTAATCAGACGAGCTAAGCAGGAGTTCTGCTCATTTGTAACAATGGTTGAACAGAGTGCCCACACGCTATGCTCTTCACCAAATGGGTACGAACGTCCGCGGACATATGTCCGCAAAAACATTGTTAGCTATTGTGTAAACATAACCGTAACTTTTTCATATTGAGAGACGCAGTCTATTGTATAGATACTATCTATAAATGCAATATTCAGAATATAATTGAAGCGAAAATGGGTTCTATGTCCATTCACCCCAATTTCTTTTGTCACTCGATCACATTTGTTACGATAGAGTTTTTACGAGAAAGGCATTCGAGTGATTTGTTGATTTTAGTTGATTGGACGTCAACTAAAATATACAATTTTTCTGACGAGTATGATTTATATAGTTTTATTTATAAAGCGGTGTTATTCATATTTACACTTTTTTTGTTAGTATGCAGGATGATATTTCAGTTCTTTTAAATAGGCAGGAAACAATTGTGTATTTATAATTCGTTTTTATTCCTTTTTAATATAAATTCGATGTAAAATTTTAAACTGTTATTTTTTCATATTTTTCAATTAAGTTATTTTAAAATCAGAAAAAATGGTAGTTTAAATTGTAAAAGCAATAATACAATTTATAAATAATTTTGTCTGTAAATTAAATACTTAAATCTTAAATATTTAATATTTATTACTTAAATATTAAATACTTAAATATTTATTACTATTAATATTCTAATAATAATTAAACTCTCCCGTTTATTTCATTTTTAATAAACATTCATTTATATAAAAATATTCACTTTAATAAAATTTCATTTTTAATAATATTTATATATAAATATTAAATACTTAAATATTTATTACTATTATTATTCTAATAATAATTAAACTCTCTCGTTTATTTCATTTTTATTATTATTATAATTTTTTCAATAGACAATTCTTTTTAATGATAAAAATATCTGGATTTGAATCAAAATTTTTATACAACTTAAACTATAAGTCATCCAAATGTGACGCCTAAATTTGTGTTTTATTAAAAAAAAATGTATATAGGGGTTGTGTATAGGGAAACGTGTGTAGTTTCTTTTGTTTCGTTTTAATAAAACACAAATCTAGGCGTCACATTTGGATGACACTATAGTTGTTAATAATGTAAATTTGTCGATATTATATATATATATATATATATATATATATATATATAGAGAGAGAGAGAGAGAGAGAGAGAGAGAGAGAGAGTTGTTCTAAACGCATATAAATTTTTATAAGTCTTTACTTAAAATAGATTACGTACGAAAATGTTAGATAATTAAAATTGATTTGTATTCTCTTCTACACTATCATTTACTATAAATATCGTTTAGTATACGCATCCAACATACTAAATTTTGAATTAACTTACAGCTGTTAGCGATAATATTTGATTTAAATCATTGTACACTAAAATTTTGTGTACACAGGAAGTATTTACTATTAGTGGAAGTGCATTCCATACACTTTTGTGCTTGTACACACATTTGTATTTTTTCTACTTAATTGTTAAAAAATTATATATATATATATATATATATATATATATATATATATATATATATATATATAATAGGCTATATGACTGTAGTTTTGAACATTTCGTCTGTAGCAACAGCTCTATTTTTATTACGTATCAACGGTACACCACTTCCTGCTCTATCTATTCAATTATCTGCTTTTTGACCAACAGTTACACGAAATGAGATAATAATAAAAATATTAAACGACGGCTTTAAAATAATATAAATTATCCATGACCTTATTGAGATAATTATAGAACTTTATTCGTTTACAGCTAATATCTAATACATTTTTATATGTAAATGACTATTTGAAAATTAAATAAACGATTTGATTTTTAAGACTAATTTGACGCGGTTCTGCTTTAATCATGCTTTTACAACCAATGAAATTATAAACTGGGAATTATTTTTATTTTGACCGAGATGAGATTAAATTGAACCGGTCGTTGCTAGAGTATTATAAGCATTCGGATTGATTTTTTTAATTTTATATATATATATATATATATATATATATATATATATATATATATATATATATATATATATATATAATTCGGTTTATCATAAACTTCTATGGAATAATTAAAAACTATACTATACAATTATATTTAGAATGATAGTATTTGCGTGATGAAAAATTTAAATTTCATTATTTTTACATATTTTTTTTAAAAAAAATGAATTTACAATTTAAAAATAGTTTTGAATTTCGTATATAATTTAAAAATATGCTTATTTTTATTTTTTTTAATAATATTTAATATACGAATAAGTACTATTGTAAATAGAAGAATAGAATTATAATAATTGTAATTATAAAAAATAGTTAATAATTTTGATTAATACCCAAAAAAATTTTCATAATTAAAATTTTTATTAATATTTTTTTATTTCGTTAATTGATTAAAAACATAATTTTATTTTATTTTTGTTCATATTCTGTATTTAATAAAATAAAAATTCTCGACTTTATAAGTTAATTAAAAGAAATCCGCAATAAATATTTTAATACAATTCAAATTAATTTGTAATTAATAAGTAAATTATTCAAGAAATTTTAAAACGATTAACGAGTTGTCAGTGCTTCTCTTTTAATCACTTTTTTATCCTCTCTGGCATTGATGAAATTAATTTTTCTCATTTTCGTGTCTATGTTTTCCATTTATCTACAATCATTTCGTTTAATTTAACTTTATTAATAATGTAATGACTTCTAATCCTTGTGCCAAGTGTAATCTCATAAATGACTGATGGGATTTAAATCAGGACATTGTGAAAGAGTATAATATATGAGGAGTATTGCATAGTATCCATTTCCAACAATAAAAAAATTGTTGGACAAATATTTTCAATTACACAATATAAAATTTATATACACTGATGTGAATAAGTCATCGCCATATGGGTAACATGAGCAATTTATTGATATAATTCAATGAAGTCATTAAATTTTTAAAAAATCAATTCATAATAAATATAATCATTATATTTATTTTCAATTAAATATATTTTTTTAATTTAACGACTTTCAGTGTATATTGATTTATATAAGTAACCATTTATGGTTACCAGAATTAAATTATGCTGTGTTCAGTTTTACCTTGTCCCCATATAATATAAAATGTATATCTAATTTATATTCACTGATTCATTTTTTATTCATAATTTGTGTTTAAAAAATCAGCAAAATTATTATCAAATCGAGTCAGTATTTTATTACTAAAGGCATTATTATGTCATCGACGAAACAGAAAACGATTATTCGTAACCAAATTATTGTACATTAACCTCAGTTCATGTCACTAGACAGAATAGTACTATTTTTTGTACATCTGATTCGTCGTAACTCTGTCTGAGTCAGGGTGTAACTATGCTTATTAGTAAAATAAAATGCGGCCCACATACTTCATTCGCGTTGTAAAAGTTAAAATTCAACCTACAGTTCTTTCTAAATTGCCTATATTTGTCAACTACGCGATTTTTATCTGACTCCTCTAACGGATTCTAAAACATAAATATTATTCTCGTTTACTAGTTTAAAATACGTTGAGACTAGAAAAAATTTATAAGAACCCTATTTCATTATGGATATTGTATAGTTTACAAACATTAAATGCCTTTATTCAGGATGTACGTATGTGTACATATGTACAAAAAATTAACTGACATTTGAGATACGCCTTGCAATATAAAAGAGCTCACTGAGAAATAATATATTAACTGTTCATACGTTTTAACTATTATACGGTTGAATTCTTGTAATAATTCGACTAAAACGTTTCCATTTAAATTCATATGTGTTATACACCCCTATATGTCGCTATGGCTACGCAGTCATGATTATGGATATAATTTGTTTGCCTTCTGGAAAATTATAGGGGATTCTTGTTAATAAAGAAAACGCACTTTTATCGTCACGATAGTTACATCTTTATGCATGCATAAAGTCAAAGTGTTTCCTTCAAATTATCAATAAAAATAGACCAAGATAACTCGAACGACAATTCATTTGGTAACAGTTGTATCAACTTTTTTATATTTTAACGTAAATAATATAATTGTTATCAAGTTATTATATAAATTATAATAAAGATATATTTTACAAATTTATAGACAGATGAATTTTGTAGAATTTATATTTTTTAAATTGCTTCATATTTTAATATGTATTTAGTTTCGTTTGATATTTCCAATTAAATTAGAATCATGTTTTTACAATAAAATTATTTTGTAATTTAATGTTTGTATATAATTTATTCTTTTTATTAAATAGCATTGTTTTATTTATTAAAATTTTAAATGGTTTTGAAATTATGTTTTTGATATTCTTTGTGTTTTAATAATATTTTTTTTTGTATTCTACTTTAAAAAGCAAGATGTGATGCCTAAATTTATGCTTTATTAAAAAGAAACATGTTTATAGGGTGGTGTATAGGGAAACGTGTGTATAGTTTCTTTTTAACAAAATACAAACCTAGGCTTTACATTTGGATGAACCATACATATAAAATTACACAAAATACATTATAATAATTATGGAATTTAATTCTTTATTAAGTTAAAATAGGAATTAAACCCATTGGAATTATTATTAATTTTTTATGGAAATGTTAGGAAAATTATTAGTTCATTATTTGAATATAATATTTTATTTTACAAATGGCTCTTATTTGTGTTACGAATTTTTTTTTTGATTACATTTCTGTTTAACATTTAGAATATGTTATGTCGACTATATTAGATTCTTTAAAGTATATAATTTGACCAAATACTTTTCAAATTTCCCTGCTTGAAAAATACAAGGTTGTTGAATCAGGTTAATTAATATAAAAACATTATTTTAAAAATAATATTTCTTTGGCTATATGTTATATAGCACTGAAATCATATTGATCTATTTCGGAAACTAAAATTTGTACAATTTATGGTATTCTTAGTCGTTAGTACTGGCATCACATGTAGTGTTCTTGAAGAAAAATGACTCAACATCTCCTTTGTAAGTAATACTTCAAACAATGACTATAAATGGATATAATAGTATTTCGCGGATAATCTTAGGATTTCTTGTACTTCATTATGGACTATTTATTTATATGACCATTTAAATAAAAGTGTGTTTCGTGGTTCAAGATCGATTTTTCGGTAAAATCCGTTTATTTGTTAATTAAGGTTTATGACCGTGTTTTCTCCACACTAAACACCATAACAATTTTCTAGTATTTTTTTTGTGCTCAACTGTAATAGCATGCCTGATATAAATATATAAAAAATAAAGACCAATTAAAATCGTTTAATTATTTTTGCCACACAAGTTTAGTGTATTTTATTATTAAAAAGTTCTTTAGATGCCAACGTACATTTTTCTATTGTACTATTAATTGGTTCATATTTTAAAGTTATTTAGTTTTGTCACGCGTTTTAAAGCAAACCTTAATTTTTTCTCATTGGAATTATTTCATAATTTAGTACTTAGTTAATCCATATATTTTAATAGTACTATTTTTTTAATGATATTATAAAAATGGTTTCAAAATTATATTTCCTGTATTTGCTTTCTTTCTATTATTAACTTATTTCTTCTTTGTATTTTGTTACTCAAAGAAATGACAAAGAGAATAACATTATATATATATATAAAATATAATATGTTTGAATAAAAAGCTTTTGCTCAATATACGTATATTTATTATTTGCTTCACTAACAACGGGGTGTAATTTACGTAGCAATAGAACTTCTTAACTGAATTATATTGGGTATGATATTGTTTGCAGAAATTATTTATGAGTTTACTGAAACGAAAGAAGTGGTTTTATAACAAATACTTGTAGGGTGTGTTACCCTAAATATTTCTATACATTTGATGTGGTTCATTAGATTTATTTGTTTGCACATACTATATCGGGTGCATTGAACTTTATATAGATATGTATTCAAAATACTTACTCTTTATATTTTTCAGTATGAATATTTTACGATATCTGATTTGTTTTCATTTTATCATTGTTTCGAATTTGTATCGTGACAAATTTCATTTATTATATTGCAGTGCATTTGTATTGATTTCTCTGTGCGTATCTAAACAGTTCATGTGCGGTAACTGTTTAATTTTACAGCTTTTTGCATGTATGCATGCATTATATATATATATATATATATATCATGTATGCACACATATATTCTTGTACATAAATAGTAATAATTCCATCCTGGAATTTTATATATTTTTAATCTTCAACGAACAGGAAGTGAAAGAAGGACGATTCATTGTGTATAAAATATTAATTTGATACACTAGTAACACGAATTCAACGCCCTAAACGTACATAACACATACGTACAGATCTAATCTCGTACGTACTGCAGTACTGAAAATAAATATTTTATTTTACCTTTAGAATGCAAATTCGACTCGCATTAATGCTTATCAGTCGAATAAAAATGTTAATACAGCATTTTTCATCGGATGAAAGTGGTATGTATTTGCATATTGAACACACTGTTTCAATTGTATCAAATTACTTTTTTATGTTACGTTTAAATGTTTTTATTACATTTCGTTATCTGTTCTTTTTATAAATGGTATTAATATACAATATATTGTAATTATATTTACTTTTTTACGGAAACACTGATAAACTATATATATATATATATATATATATATATATATATATATATATATATATATATATATATATATATACACACATACATATACATATACATACATACACAAACACACACTAGCGAACATAAGTCATGGCACACATAGGTAACATAAGCCATTTATTGATATAATTTAATGAAGTCGTTAATATAAAAAAAAATATTTAATTGAAAATAAATATGATGAATATTATATAATGAATAAATTTAATGAATATTATATTTATTTTCAATTAAATATTTTTTTTTAATTTAACGACTCCATTAAATTATTTCAATAAATTGCTTATGTTACTTATGTGTGCCATGATTTATGTACGCCAGTGTATATATATATATATATATATATATATATATATAGAGAGAGAGAGAGAGAGAGAGAGAGAGAGATGAATCGATAAAATAATATAACTTAGTTTAAAACAATTTTACAACATTTTAAAATATGATATATAAATTTGAATTGGTGTTTAGTTTATGATTATTGAAAACAGTTTTCAATTTGAGTTGATTTTCGTTTTTAATGTTGTTTTTCAAGTTTGTATCGATCATAGGACGTATATCTCAATTGATATTTTTTTTCTCTGATGTTTTATTGTGATATTTCCGTTTTATTAGCTCCTATTGTTAATTTGATGCAGAAAAGTGGCAAAAAACCTTAACATACTATTTGTTAGAATTGTGGTGATGATAAAATGGCTAATTCATTTTTATACAATTGAATCCCTCGCATCAACTCTACAAAATTTTATCTAAGTATTTAATAATCATTTGTTCCGTTTATAATTCACATTTCAACATCCATTATTGATTTGTCAAGTCTGTTAAAGATGATTACGTAGTTATTGAAATAATAAATAATAATAAATTGTTAAGAAAGGTAAAAGAATTATATATCAATCAATCAATAAATCTTAGAGTAAATTTAATTGATTAGGAGTTAATTTGTATTGTACAGTTAAATGTTCGATGAATAAACATTACTGTAGGTGTAAATAAAAGTCTCTTGCTACATATTAATTACTTTTTAAGTCTTCTAAAATGTCATTGTTCCTAAAGTTACATCCTGTTCTTAAAGTGTATTGACATGTAGAGAAATACATTGCATGAATAGTTTATAAAATACTGAAATAAAAATAATCGATCGTTGTAACCTAGATAGAAAATTAAATAAATTCCGAATTGTTTGATTGTATTAGCAGTTATTGCAATTTTTATACACTGAGAATTTCAAATTATATGTTTTCAAATGTAATTTTTTTCTTCGAGTATTTTTAAAACATTTATTAAAATATATATGAAGTTATCATTTTTCTTATATATATATAAAGTAATAAATAAATTGTTATAAGAAGTGTAAATTTTTTTTCATTCGGTCAGTCACACAGTCAGTCGCTATTACAGGTTTCAATAATAATTTTTGTACAACGCCACGAACATCGATATTAAATATATACATTATTGTCAAAATTAGGCAATTATCTTCTTTGTAAACAAGTGTCTGTTGTCATCTTGAAATCTTTTTGTGATTAAATCTTCGTCTTTCTCTTTTTAACCGAACGTCTTTGTTATTTATTTCATTTCCTTCAATGTCACTTCCATAGAGAGTACATTGCCTCTTTACGTAAATGGTACTGGTATAATCGGAACTATGCATTAAAAATAATTATACATAATGTTCAAAGTTGTCGACTGTGAAACGATTTTTATGCTGCTAAATGTATTATAATTCAATTATAGATTAGAAAAAATACTTTAATAATCGTCGAAATATGAAATAAAATGGTTCAAGAAACTGTCACCTTGTTATTTAATTTTTTATCGTTCTATTTTCTAAGAATTTTTATATGTTTTCATGTATATATATTTATTTAAGGTACATAAATTTACAGTTTTTATTATGTATTGTAAAAAACACTTTTTCATTGTTTGTTTCGATCGATAAAGAAATCAGTATTTTTTATTAGTAGTAAACATGTTTTCATAAATATTTTGGTTATTATACAAATATGTTTTGTTAAAAATTAATTTGATTGTAAAATATACAAAATAATAAGTATAAAAAATAAATTATGAAATCATGGTATAAAAATAAATTTTTAAAACCACAATGTGTGTTTTTTCTGATAGTGAATCGTTTTTTATATCCAAATCATTATTCTTTTCAATACATTTTATGTAAAACTGGAAAAAGTGTTGTCATAGTTAAGATTTTCACACAAAAATAATGTTCACTTTGTTACCTGGAAATATTTTTCCAGGCAATTTTCTAATTATTAATATATCTAATTTATTTATTGATTTAAAATTAATTTGTTGAACTATGTTTCGAAATTTGAGCCTTTTTATAGTAATTGTATATTTTCTATTTAGTAAAATTAATATTTAATTAATTTTACTAAATAGAAAATACATATACACAAATAAATAGAAAATTGTGTGGAAAAATATATGTCCAGTTAATGAAATAAAAAAGATTTATGTGTGAAAGGCTTAGCGGCGCCAAAAAAAATATGTGGACTATGTATGGGTATGTTTTTTAGAAACAAAAAAATCATTTCTGAATTTTTATAGATTTTGATTGAATAACATTACAATGTTAAATAAAAGTATTATTTTTATATAGGATATAATAAAAGGAGATTTTATCCTATTCGGTGAAATAGTAGGGAAGTCTATCCATTACTTATATCAACAGCAATCAAAATAAATTCTTGAGCTTATATTCGGCAATACTCGTGCAGCGTTGATGATTAATTCGAAATACTTTTCCCGTTTTTATTTCCGCCACCACGCCTTTTATACACATGCGTTTGTTGCGTACAAATTATACTGTTCATATGTTCATCCATTTTTGTTTGTACTATTATAATTTTGTACTGATGTCATTGATTGCATCATTGAAACAGTGTTAACCGGAATTAGTATTGAAGAGTAACAGTATATATAGCTAGATAACATTTTCGAGAATTTATATGGAATGATAAAACGATTTGTCATTTTTAGCAGTGACATAATTATATCACATACATATATGAATATCATTTTTTACTTATTCATTATAATAAAACTAAATAGTTTTTTTTACTGTTTCAAGTATTGTACTTGACTTATTTCAACAACTCATCTATGTAGTCTTGTTTACATTTCTTTATATAAGTATCTATTTTTTTTTATCTATTTTTAACTAATATTACACACGAGTACTTTACAACAATATTTTTTTGGGTTTATTTCTAGTTTTGATTACATGATTCATCATTTACTATTCCTTACTCACATTGAAAAAATAATACAACTTTTATTTCGTTTCATATCATTTTTAAATCGTTTTAATTAATTTAAAAAGAAATTTCTGCAAAGCAATAAATCCGATTTATATGTAATTTAAACATGCCAGTGCTTTAAAAATCAATTATTCCAAATGTCTATTTTGTATGATTTGACGTGAAGCGAGAATCATTGTATTATAACAAGATTACTTTTTGTTAGATTTTTATTTCGTCTCTCTCCGATCAAACTGTTGGATTCAGTTCATTTTATAGCAACGTCTGCATAGTTTATTGTAGATCGTTCCCGTTTTATGTTGAAAATGAACGAGAATATTATATTTTGAAATCTAAAAACTGCTAGTGTTTCAAGAAAAAATATCTAGACTCGATTTTTCACAATGTATTTTTTTTTAGATAAAAATAAGAACTTGGATTTTTGAAATTACTTTTTTTTAATGTTAATAAAAAAGCTTGAAAATTATTTTGAAAGAAAGATTGAATTTTATCTGAACAAAAAATAGTAGTAAAACTAAATTAAAAATATGGAACTTTTTGAATAAGCAAAAAATATTTATATTTTCATTCAATGATTAGTGTTTTCATTTATGAACCATAAATAGTTTTTTGCTTATAATTTGTTGATTTTTTGATCTGTGTACTCAAAGATTAATTTTAATGTCTATTAAAAAAATATTATATTGCAAATTATTAATGAATTTTTGTAGTTTTCAACAAATAAAATCAATTTATATATATTTATTTTTTTACATCAACACATTTTTCATGAGTCAAAAATGTCAATTTCTTACATATCGTTTTTTTATATTATTTAAATGCTATACATTATATTAATATATAATATTTAAACAATTGATTACACTCTCTCAATTACAAGCAAAACATTCATCTCTCCAACCAGTAATTTAAATATACCATACAATCGCCAATTAAGGTTAATAGGCAATAAATTCAATGTATTTGAAATAAATAAATGTCCAAATACTTCGATTTGTGTTCACGTTTATGAAAAATAAATAAACTTTATATTTTTGGTTTCTTTTTAATCTTTGAGCTCGAATTATTTTAAAAAAATATAATATCGCAAATTGTTGGTAAATTTTTGTAGTTCCTAAGAATAAATCTTATTTGTAATCTAAATATTTATTTAATTGATTAGATAGTGAAGTATGTATAAAATTAGTAAACAGTAAATTTAGTTTATTAAATATCTTAACAAAGGCATATATTTGAATTTTTTTAATTAGATTTTTAATACATTTCGAAATATGTATTTAAATTTTACAATAAAAAACATAAAGCCGGAAGAAGTTTAAATTAATTTATATTTTTATAATAAGAGTAAAATATAAGAATTACAGATTCAATTATAATTCAGAAAGAACTGAAATGACTTATTTTCTCTTTACAATTTCACTTAACGAAAATCTATAATAACAACAAATGTTGTTTATAAATATTTTGTATGTTTTTTTTTGTTACAGGCGTCCATGGATTTACCACCAGATAAAGCGAAACTCTTGAAAAACTACGACGACGAAAAAAAATGGGACATAATCTGTGATCAGGTAAGAAATCAACAAAATACTAAAATAAAATCATGTGCTGTGAAAAACTTAAAAAAATCTATGATAAAACCGCGACCTTCATTGTTTCTTCCGTGAGAATTAACTTACTTTAATAAGTTCCGTTATTTTCGTAGAGTGCATGTAGGTAATTGATATCGTATATACTTTAATTCCTATTGAATTTATAAAAATATTAACGATGTTTACATAATGTCTGTTTACGCTAAAAAAATTAAGGTTATTCTTCCGTAATACACTTTCCATTTCTAAACACATGGGAAAGATTTATATCTCTATTATTATTTACAAAATAAAAAATGATGTTTCCAAAGAATACAATATTTTTTTGATTATATTTTTGATATAATTGTAAGAAATCAGTACATGCATATATATTTCTATTACAGACGTAGTTGTTTAATTAAATAACAATTCAACTAATAAAATGTGAAATAAAAATGTCAATTTAATTATAAATGAATCAAGTTTTATTTTCGATTGTTCATATTTAATGAATAGCTTCTAGGAATACTTTAAAGGTATATTAATAAATAATAACAAAGAATATTGGCAGTTATTGATAAGGTTTTATTATTCACTCCGTCGATCATTACTGACCTTTAACTCTTTCAATTAAAACTTAAATCGAAACAATGATTCGTTTATGACATTTAAAATCTATTACGATGTTATTTTCTCACGTTTTCTATCGGATTTTTCTAGAGTAGAGATTCACATTTAATGTTTTTAAAATGTACTAATAATATTTCTATTTTTTAAAATTTTTATTATTAAAAAAATACCAAAGAAATATATCTAGTTAACAATTTTTTTATAATAATTACAAATATATATATACGTATTTAAATGATATTAATTTAAATTAAGAAAGTTTAATAATTTCGGATGAGTTTTGGTGGAGAATTTTTTTTCTGTTTACTCATGTAAATTAAAATACTGTTAAAATATCGTTATTGAATTTTAGTTGTAAAATGAGTATTGTTATAACGAATCGTCATTATTAAAAAGTTTACAACTTTTTATTTTAAAACATACAGTATTAGGTTAACACCTGTAGAGTCAAGACACGATGTGATGTCTGTTAAAGTGTTTTTTTTTCAATCCATAATATTATACGAGTTTAAAAAAGGTGCCAGCGTGATAAGTTGAGAAATATCTGTTCTATGCTCTGAAATAATGCTGTTATCAAACTAAAATCTACTACAAATTTCACGAGAATGAGTAGATAGATTCAAAAAAGCATTCCACACGAAAATCACTGATTTCGAATGTCACTGACAATGAACCAACATGGTACTGACATTGAACTAATATGTGTGAATAGACCTTTATTAAGCAAATCGATTTTTAAATCCAATTATGACGAGATGAAAAATGGATTTTATAGCATAGTGTAACGAGGAAAACATATTAGTCTTCAAATGGAAAAATCCCATTAAAGATCGAAACATGCCTAAATAAAATAATACTATGCTATTGGTGAAAATTCAGGGTCATAGTGTATTTTGAAATTTAAAACTCTAATGAAATGAATTTGAATTTTAAACCACTAATACAGATCGACATTGTTAATAAATAATTAAAACACTATATGTCAAAAAAATAAATTTTGGTGATCAGGAAGAGTGCCATCTTTTACAAAAATAATACAAGACCATATGTGACTCTGAATACCCAAAGAAAATTGAAGAATCTTTGCTGGAAAATACTTACTCTCCCTACATATTCTTTTTATGAGGATAGAATAAATAAATTTCCTAAAAGATTGGAGACAATAATAAGAAATAATGGAAATGATATAATCGATTGAATAAAAAAAAATCCATACATAAAAACCAAGAGGTTTCTCTCTCTCTCTCTCTCTCTCTCTCTCTCTCTATATATATATATATATATATATATATATATATATATATATATATATATATATATATATACTTACATACATACACACGAGGGTAGTTTGATAAGTATGGTAAAAAAGTAAGAAAAACTAAATTGAAAAATTTAATTAAATTAAACAGTAAATAAATTCACCATACTTATCAAACGACCCTCGTGTATATATATATATATATGTGTGTGTGTGTGTGTGTGTTTATAAGCAATTAATTCAATATAAACTTTACTCAGAGATATGTGTTTTAGGTAAAAAATAGTTTTTCCCCTATAAATTAATGAACATGAATTAGTATAGAATACATAAGTATAATTATGAATCATATTTACACGTAAAATTCGAATCTAATAAAATAATTTATTTTATTAAGAAAATAAAGTTGTATCTTTATCAGTAGTATATGTTTAGTGACAGTCAGTTTTTAATGAATTCGCTAAAAAAAAGTTTATGTTAGTATTTGTTACTATTTCAGAGTAAAAAATACGAAAAATTCATTGAAATGACTTGTTATTATGAAAAAATAAAATCGACTGCCAAGAAATGTCAGGACTCTTATATAAATATGAATTCTTTTGAATTTGTGGAAACTGTAGTCTATCGTTTAGTTGAATAAACTCAACTTGGCCTCGTTCCCATTTCCCAAACATTTTTCGTACACCATTAATCTTTGCTCAATTATTTTAAAACATTTTTTTTAAACTGTGATCATTTAAGAATCGGTTTCATCGTGAATGATGTATTCATTTCATTCATCGTATCAAACAGACAGTTGTTTGTGTTATTAAGTCACGTGATTCGTATTTGTTCGTCATCTTAAATGAGATCATAAAAGAAACTTGAATACGATGGCGTCAATAATAAACGTAATAATTTAGTATTCAGATCACAGTATTGATGGTACTGTCGTTTGACAGCATGTTTATAGACCAAAAGAACAGTGTTTGATACATAATTAACTCGCTTACAAGAAACACGATTCGCTAATGATATGAATGTGAATTCGTTCATTTGAATAATGTCTATTTTCATGCAAATTTATTGGAATGCAACCTATATATTTGTATACACGTGGTACGATAATTCAAATCGAGAAAAATGTATTTATAAATGAGACGTTTTTGAAAGATTCTTTATAAAATTTATTGAAAAAAAATCTTATTCATTTATATGATATTATTTGTCTAGTTCTAAAATATAATTAAATTTATAAGAATTGCGTCTAAAAAAGAACACTAAATATGTGTAAATTTAAAATTGCAGTAATTTTCTTTATTGTCTAGGTCATTTGTTATTGTCTGCGTTTCTTGTTGACTAAGGTCACGAGTATTTGTAATTACTGTTTTTTTCCACTTTAAACAATAATTATCATTTAACGATATCGTCGAATCCAGTTTGGAATTAAACGCCCTCTAATTTAGATTTATTTAAAATATATTAGTGTTGTATTTGAAACCATTTCAAAATAGATTAAATATCTACATATATGTACATATGTATGTACAAAAATAAATTGAAGTTAAATGATTGATTGAATGAATTTGAAATCAAATTTAATATCTGTACTTAATACTTGATCGGGTTATTCTAAATGAAAAATTACATTGTGATTCAGATTAATTAGAAATATTTTAAATAGGTAATTTTTATAATGAACTAAACTTATACTTTTTAAAAAAATAATTGACGTGTAATAGGAAAAATTTTGGTTCAAGTTTTATATCACATAAAATAGATTCATTGAGAACTTGTTTTGTGGTACATAATATAGTTAATTCTACAGAATACAAACTCATACCAAAAATGTGTAAGAAAGAATAAAAATGTTTAATTAATTAAAAGTGCCTTTTTGATATAAAAGTCAAATAAAAATAATTAAAAAATAAATTATTTCAAAAAATGTACATTGAAGAATACATTTATTATCTTAGTTTAAGAAATTGCTAGGTATGAAAAAGTATTCAGATTACAACTAATAATAAAAACCGAATTTTAACTAATAAAAATAATTTTGTGTTAAAATATTTAAAATGTCATTTAAATAATTAATGCTATTTAAATAATAGATTCGGTCATTTAAATTTCTGCATATAATGAAAACATTTTTATGATTTTCAAATTCAAGCTGTCAAATATTATTTCAATAATTAAAATAATGTTATATATATATATATATATATATATATATATATATATACATACATATATATATATATATATATATATATATATATATATATATATATATATATAAAGGCCTAAGAAGAGACCCATGAATAGATGATAGAGAGGCATAAGAAAATTCACCGAAATGAACTGGGTGAGAAAGGCATTGAATTTATTGAAGTGAAAAGTTTTGAGAGAGGTTTTCATCTAACAGATGATGATGATGATGTTTATATATATATATATATATATATATATATATATATATATATATATATTCATGCATACATCACTTTACACACTTATTCATTAGTCATTTCTGTAGTTATGTACAAACTTACTGAGTGTTGTGCTAAAACTTATTAACGTAAATCTGACAAAATTACTTTTCCCTAAAGAGTATGTTGTATGGCACATAATTAATTTGACTTCCGCACAAGATTGTCGTTTCTGCAATTTGTGTCGAAACTATGTTTGAATGTAAATCTTACTTTAATTTTCTCCGAACGATAAATTTCTCAAAACGGAAATGTATATAACAAAAATATATAGTGATAATAATATAAAAACTTTATTAAAAATTCGTTCTCGCATCTACGATTATTTTGTAAATAAAGTTATTTTTTTGATTTTAATATTAAAACTCGTTTTTAAAAAATAAAGTTAGCATTCTAGTCTCGTATGCAATTTATTTAAAAATCGATTTACAGTTACATGTTTATAAATTAACAGAAAGTAAAATATCTGTATGAGTAGAAAATATAAAGATCACAGGTCATATGTTTTTTACCTGTTTGTTTTCGTAATTAAACATTTGTAGATAATTAGTAGTTAAAGATGTAACAATAAATGGTATATTTGAAATTGTAATTATAAACTCAAATATAATTAATATCGTGATCGTTCGTGTAGTTATATTCATGTTATAGCAATTTCATACATTTTTTATTTTTATTATTAGTTATAATTTGTATTTTGTAGTTCTAGCATATTATTAGAAATAAACTTAATAATAATTGACATGCATAGTATATTCTTCAATATATATTTTTTGAGCATTAGATAGTTTCTTGGAAAACATATAATTATTTACGAATTGTTTGATACTTTTATACATAAATTTATCACGACGATCATTTCGAAAGTAAACATGTCAAATATCATAATACTTCAATTTTACCATTAATACTTTTATTGGTTTTATAAGTACGTAATAACTGATCAGATTAATATTAAATGCTAATTATGTTTCAAGAAAGATATAAATGGAACCGTGATAGATAACAAGTGTTTACTATATTCTTAGTATTATAGATAAATAATTAAAATGTATATCAGTGTTGAATCCATTTTCTTCTAAATTCTTCAATCTTCCTCCAAGTATGAATGATGAAATATTTCTCATTCTGATAAAGTCATTTTATTTCAATTATTCACAGAATTGGAAACTGGTTAATACAAAAGTGTTCGTATAATTTATATAACATTTCATACATTTTGTCTTGGTCTCTTTTCAAGTGTGATTTTGGAAGCTTCAAAAATTTTGTTTGAAATTATTACTGGAAAATGTTTATAAAATTTGCTATTCTACTTTTTTTCGTTACAAATGTTTTTCAAAATTGAATTTTGTATCTCTAAATGGATTTTTGAATTTTTGTTATGCTATGTTCTTAAATTTTTTAATTTTGTATTAAAGAAAAATCTGGTTATATGTTTATAAAAATATATTTTTTCCTTTTTACTAAATTATTCTCAAAAAATATCGTTATAGTCTGTACAGTTACCAAAACTCTTATAGCTGTCTTTTGTGTATCGGAGAAATAAGAAATGACGGCTATAGACAACCACCATTTTTTAGGGAAATTTATTAAAAAATATAATAATTTTATTCTGTAAGTATTAAATCTTGATCGAACTCCCCAAGAATCAACTAATTAACAAAAAAAAAAAATGTTTTTGTCGTCCATCACCAATTTAAAAGTAAGCATCAACGTGTTAAAAAAATTTATAACGAATATTTCACAACTGTAATTTTTATTCAATATATTTATATATCAAAAATATGACAAAAATGATCGAAAATGTTTTATTATATTATGTAAAAACGAAGTAACTAGATGTATAAAGGAATTCGTCGAAATGGCTAAGACACAGTTCAACAAAGCAGATCCTTATCTCTACGTAAAGAATTCACGTACATTACAATTACTCAAAACATTTAAATAAAAAATAAATATTTGTAAGATTTTTTTCTAAAGAACTTAAAAGTTATTCTGGCTTGTTTTTGTGATATATATATATATATATATATATATATATATATATATATATATATATATATATATATATATATATGTATGTATGTTTTTTCGATTAGAATCACAGCCGGTATTGTGTAATAATATTAATTAGATACTTCATTCTTATTACAAATAATTTATAAAATTTATCAATACAATCACCAAATATTTTTTTGTGTTTGATAGAATTTTTTCTTATTTAGTTATATATGTATTTAAAATACTAGATATATATTATATATATTAGGTTGGCAAGTATCTCCCTTCCGCTTTTTTTTTTGTACATAGCTGCGAAATTCAAAAGACCAGAAGGCGGAAGGGAGATATTTGCCAACCTAATATATAAGTGATAAAATTGTTTAAAATTGAAACGTTTTTTTTTTACATTTTAAAAGGTGTGTGAAAGGGAATAGATTCTATAAACGATTAATTTCTTAGATTTTTTTTCAAACTTTTTCATATCCATATAAAATATGGTAGAGAATTCTTAAAAGTTTCTCAATAAAAATGTGTATAAACATGTGTGAAATATTCATGTTGGAATGACATATTTTTGAAACTGTTTTATCGTAAAAGAAATAAGGTTTATGTTCAGATTACGAAATATTTAACATCAAAATGTGAAAATACCGAATTAGAAGCGTATTTGATACCACGAAAAATAAACAGAACGTATCTTTTACATTGTCTTTTTTTTAGTTTATAAAAAAACACGTATTCCGTATTGATTACATTAAAGGAATAAATAATTATGTTTATAAATTATTATGATATCGTTCGTGCATGTCGTATAAGTATGAATGATATCAGAATACATGCTTATGTACTTAACACACGAATGCCGTTATAAAATTTAACTATTATGATTCATATACATATAAAATAAAATCCCAAATAAATCGTGAATTTATCACTGAACACACTTTCTTAAAATTTCATTCCCGTAATTAGAACTAAGTTTCTAAATGAGTGCTTACGAAAGTGTAAGCGTATTAAAGCGTACCTCAATAATAGCAGAATTTTTTGATAGTATCTTTACAATGATCGTGACCATCAAGTGTATATAACACGTCGTCGATACAGAACAGAAATTGACGTCATATGCTCGAGCATAATAAACTTATATGGATCCAAACAAACACACATTAATCCTAACATGGAGAGTTTTTCATTACACTCATACCATAACGCATTCATTTCAGACATTGCACTCGCAGTTATTTCCGGTGCAAGTAAATAGTAAATCATGACTTACAATGTCAACAAAATTTGTCGCTACTTATGTTTTCATCATTCAAGAAATACATTAACTCACGTGCATTTCGAAATATCACGTTATTGCTGCGGAGAACTGACTCAATAATTATGTCGATTTTCGTTGCCATTTGTACTATTTTAATTGTAAACAAGGCTCATGTCGCTCACCTCGACATCGAACGCCTTCAATTAACAACATATTTTGTCCGTGAGTAATCAAAGTGTAGATAGTTTTTAATTGCTCGACAGCCTAAATTAGCACACGGACTATTAACCTATATATTTGAGTTAAATTTCACCTTATTTAATAAACGATTTTTTTTCAATTATACTAGAACAAAAAGCGAATATTGAACACTTTTATAAAGTCTTACAATGTCACGTTGAACAATTCATGTGTGTAAAAAATGATTGAAAATTTGAATTGTTAACAGAGATTGGAAAGTCATCAATAAAATTTTTTTAATGGTTATAACAACTTCTGTCCGAAAACTTGGAAACATATCGTGTTTTTAATTATACATTCGTTTGTGTTTCATATACTACTGTATATCTTTTTCAATTGGAATTTTTTAATTTTCCTGTTTGAAATGTTTCAGTGACTGTAGTTCATTTTAAATTGAAATATTGGTGTATGTACACATATATATTGGTATACGTACTTTGAAGCTAACAACGTATTTCTCTCTCTCTCTCTTTTTCTCTTTTTATATATATATATATATTAAAAAATAATAATAAACTACTAGCTGCTACATAAATTTATTTTTTAAAATTGTTGCTGAAAGGGTCTTGAAGGAAACATTAAAGTAAATAATATATTATATAGCTAAAAGCATAAAAATGGAACTTTTCAGTTAATGATTAGTGTGTCTCATTTTCTTGAACATAACGCGTATTGATGTTCATAGAACCACATTGAATAGAACAGAGATTATTGTCTGTTGTTATATAGAATAGATTGAATTTATGATAAATGGTTTGGTATAAATAATTGGCTATTGGCGATCGAAATCAATTTTGTATCGAGGGATTTGAATTTTGTAATTTTTCTTGCTTTCGTAATCAAATAATTCATTTATATTTTTTGGAATGAATTATATATATATATATATATATATATATATATAAACGATTTAGTAGTGTTATTAAAATATTTATGTTCGTGGAAAATTAATTTATTATCTCTATGTCGGTCGAGTGGGAAGATTGGAAGACTTAAGTACTTCCTTCTTAGGAAGCAAGTTGTGAAATAATGTTCCAAAAATGTATTTTTTTATTAAGATAATAAAACACGTTACATAGGTTGTACTATTTCTTATATATTTACTAAGTTAAAAAATATATGAAACATGTTTTAATAAGCAAAATTGATTTTTGCTTAATATAAGGTAATAGTTAAGAATTTAATAAAAATAATTTGAACAAAATTTAAATAATAGGTAAAAAAATCTATACATTTGTAGCTGAGATTTGATTTTAACCTCCTTTCCATAAAACACTCCTCATAAACAAATATTAAGTGCCCTAAACACAACCATTTTTTGCATTTCTTAAATATTTGATTTCACTGTTCTCTTATTTTATACGTGTTCATCTTCCATGTTTAACTTTTGTCTGGATTTTGTGTTAGTTTCGGCATTTATATCCCTAGTAATCTTGCTCCTTGCTTTTCAGATGAGTATATTTCTTATTCTTTTAATAATGTGATCAGTTAGTAGTTTTATTTCTAGACATTTTATAAATTCTCGTCTTGGAAAATTTAAATTTGGATTATTGGCCATCTTTTCCATAAAAAGTCAATTGACTACCTAAAAAAAAAACCGTTTTATTTTCTAATGAACCTGTAGTTTCAACTTAATGGATTTTACAGTTTGATTTATCATCGGACTCGTTACAAAAATCTCCATCATTTTCTTCCTGTTCAAGTTCACACAAAATTTCTTGAATTTCTACCCACATTATTCGAATTAACAAAATCAACTACCTTATTAGACATCATGATTCAAAAAACGTTATATGCAATAACAAAATTATAAAAAAGATAAAAATAACTAGCACCAGAAAAAAACTGCACTGTTGTCAAAAAAAGTTACACGGACAATTGAGTGGGGTCTGTAGGAACAAATTAAGTTGCTAACTCTGTACAACGTAAATGTTTTTGTGATTCAAGTCATTCGCAGAAGTCCATGAGTCAAAAAGATACAGAAAATGTCTTATCTTCAAGAGCGATATTTTCTTAGAAGACTAGTGAATAAGAGGTGCACGGTTTCCGACTTCATCAACTATTACAGGGTTAATTAAATTTTCTTGTTTGATGTTCAGTAAGTTTTTTATAACTTGTAACTTTTAGTTTTGATTTAATCGAAAAAAGATTATAAAAAGTATAATATATTTTTTTCATATCTCTATTATTTTTTTATATGAAATTATGTTTATCGTCATTTTAAAAAGAATATAATTACTATCATAAAATTAAAGTAATAGTAAAAATAATTATCATTTAAAAATATTCTACTCTATTAATTCCATTCGGTAATTTAATAATTTATTTTGTAACAAAAACAAGCAAAATTTAAATCAAAGTTTGAAAATCTATATTTAACAGTACTTTAACATAAATTTAACAGTTTTTTTTAATATTCTATATCTGATATTAGTGCTATTAGTTACGTTACCATTTATTATTGCAACAAGCATTTTACTTTCACTACATGATTCATCGTTGATTTTTGTCTATAACAAGCATTTAAAAGGACATGTACATTCATACATTACATATATATGTGTATACATATGTATGTATATATGTAAATTAAATGCGCATGTGTTTTTATTTTTTAATAACCTGTCACTAATTATAAAAATTATCATCAGTTATTAAATTGTTCTGCATTAAATTTTGATAGAAATATTTTTTCGGCGATAAAAAATTATCAAATATTATATATTATAGAAATTAAAATCACTTCTGTAATTTACATTTACAAACTTTAACATTTTTTAATTAACATGAATATTTTACAACCATTCATTTTTTTGAATTACTTTCGTATATTGTAAAAAATGCTATGGAATTTCTGAATTACTATTAAATTAACGGAAATTGCTTGTTGTAGGATTTTTACGAACTTGAGATAAATTAATTTAGATACATAAATTAATTTAAAAATGTGTTAATGTTATAACTGTTAAATCATAAGAAATTTCATTGTAATTAATCATACTATAAGATGATTTCATTGTAAATTAAATTGAAAAATATAAGTAAATAATCTCATGTTTTGAAATTATGATTAATGTGTAATGATATTTATTTAGATCATGGAAAATTCATTTATATTTATTTTAATATTTTTAATCATTATTTGATTATCAGTTAATCTATTTACTTATAATTTTAAGACATTTTTTTCCTTTATATTTCTATGAAAAGATGTTTTTTTAAAATATTTTCTATTATATGTATGTCTGTTTTTTTTTTTGAAAAAAACTATTAAATAAGAAATGTTTTAAATGGAAAAATATATAATAACTTGTATTTGTTGTAAAATACATATTGTTTTAATATTCTTTTTCTAAAAATTGTAAATATTTTTTAAAATTATTTTACAGAAAAAATATAAAAAATATAACTAAATCAATTTTCATAGATAAATAACTTTCGTGATTTACTTTTCGTACGATGTAAAAAGTACGTTAATAAGATGATTTTATTTTAAAATTGGTCTGAAAATGAAAGTATTCATTAACAATTTTTATTAAAAAAAACATTTTTTCGCAGAATACATTACGATTACCTATTATTATATACTTTTTCATTTATTAAAAAATATCTTAATAAATTCCATCGTTCAAATCTTCATTAGCAAACAAATAAAGCATTCTATTCGAAAGCATAGAATCTCCAATGTTGTTTACAACATTTTATATATGTATTCATGAATAATTAAGCAATAATTGTACTATTGCTTAATTATTCATGAATTTTATATATATATATATATATATATATATATATATATATATATATATATATATATATATATATACATACATATATAAAATTGTATGCAAATTCATTTGTAATATAAATAATTAAAACTCCTTTTTAGAAATGTCTTAATTTAAAATTCATAACACGTTATGCCTACAAAAATATATTTAAGTATTTTTCAAAAATACATTAATTAATCATCTTGAAAATTCATTTTATTTTCAGTATAGGAAATTTGAATGAAACTATTTTGAATATAAATTTATATAGGGTGGCATGTGAGACTGAAGGGTTTAGACATACATTGACTTGCTCACTATCATTTTCTCTCCTTTACTATCCTTCAATCTTATTTGGACCACCCTATATTTCATATTACTTTGTATACATGTATGTATATATGGCATACATATATACATATATATATATATATATATATATATATATATATATATATATATATATATATATATATATGTACGTATTTATATTAACAAAGTAAATATTTGTGAGTTATCATTATATATTTACCTAAAACTAACATAGGATAACAATAATCCTCTATAAATTATTGACTTATTTCCTGGATTAAAGTCTATGCATATTTTCATGTTTAGACTTTTTTATCTGTTTGTTGAATTAAAAAAAATATATGTTATGAGTAAATAAAATTCTTATCAAAATTAATAAATTGAAGTTTAAACAAATAATATTGAATAAGTCGAATTAGAAAAATAAAAACAATGATAAATATAACACAAAACTCTGTTTACATTAAATAAAAAAATCTTCAAGTGTACAGTTTTATGCACGAATTAATTATTTTCTCTTGGTGTCTTTTAAATAATTAGTTTCTTCTTTTCAAATGTGTTTCATTCCGTACACACTGAAACTTTTTTTAATCTATTTTTAACGGACTGTCAACTCGGTTGTAGCCAAATACCCCTTAACCATGACGTTTTGCTGCCGTGCTTGAGTAATGTTTGTTTTGTTGAGATTTGAAAGATTCTTGAGATGTGATCTGAACTTGATATCACGTATTTTTTCGCTAAAATGTATTTTTTTTAATTCTTGCTTTTAAATCAAGTCTTTTTTTATTTTAGAGATATTTGTAATTGCTGTTTTAAAATAAGTCTATTTATGTTTTCTTTTAATTATTTTCTAAGCATTTTTTTCCTTTGTTATATATTTTTTTAATAATATATTTCACTAACAGTTATTTTTTATTACCCAATAATTGAAGATTTTGCAATAAAATTTCTCTTCTCTTCTAAACTATTTTTATCATATTTTTTTGTTTTTGGAGTTATTCTGATATGTAAAATTATTCTTTTTTTAAAAAATACCCCATTGTTAATATTGAAAATAGGATATTTATATTAACATATTAAAACAATATCATCCTGTTGATATTTTTTGACTTCTGTGTCATAGTTATACTAATTATTTTTGATGTAATATAGACCAACTATTTTTCATTAGAAATTCCCTTTCTGTTTGCTTTTCATTTTCCTTTAGTTGGTATTTGTATTTCTTAGGATATATCCTGTTTATTTTTTTTACGTTATCGATTGAGAGAGAACAATTGAGTTTCACGCATTGTATCTCACAAGATATATTCATTATTCTACTGCATTAAATGTATCTTGAAAATATATTGGACGAAATCTATTTTTTTTTCTCTCAAATTACAACAGTTTAGAATATATCCTAAGAGACACAAACACCGTTTAAGGATTAAATGATTTATATAGGAAAACTTTTATATTGAGAGGCATTTCTTTTTCGATAACTCATTCTTGGGTTTTTAAATGCAATCTAGTACAAAGCTAGTGATTTTTTAAATATATTTGATATGTGTTTTAAAAGTACAATCGAATTTTTATATACTTAGTTTGTACAAAAAATAATTTCCTAGTTTTTTAATCCATTAATTTATTTTAGTAATAAAATATTTTATAAAGTAATAATTAGTTGTTACTAGGACATTAATTATTTAACATATGAATTTTATTTCTTTCAAAATGTTTATTTATTAAAGAATATTTTTATAGTAAACATTTGTGGTATTTTCATTAAAAATTGCTGTTTTAAAAAAATATGCAATGTATAAAATTTTCAGAGAAATTTCATGTAGGATGATTTTTTTGATTATTTAAATGAGTTATTCATTTTTAACAATAAAAAAGGAATAAATGTTGAGAGTATGCTTAGATTTTAGTATATGCCCATAGACATGTATATATCAGTGGCGTCTAACAAATACGGGCATTATTTGAACAATCCAAACTTCAGATATTCTAATGAACTCTGTCCTTAAATGACTTAAGGCCGTTGATAATTGTAACGCAATTAAACTGTAGTTTGATAATAATCCACACTAATGAATAATTCCTACATATTATAATTACGAAAGCAAATAATAAATTTCTTACGGTGAACATAGCGGTTTGCAATTAAAATCAATTACGTTTTAATGAATACTAAACATATACGATTTAAATTTTAAAGACGCTACGCTTAACATAAATTATTTTGTACATACAATCGTACATATATTTAAATATCTACATTTCTTTTAAATCTCCGTCAGATGTACTTATTATGTTTCACACATGAACGTCATAATGTCATCTGTAGTAATTACAATGATTTGCAAAACTTCCTGCTGCTATTAGGTATAATTTGTCATAATAATTTATGACGTTGTACATGATCATTTGTAAGAGACAAATTCCATTATGTGCAATATTTATATTCGGATAATTTTCTGGTGTTGAAATTTATCGAAAACCACAGAAATTTGTATATTAATTATAATTTAAAAAATGTAATATTTATCGTGACATAATAACAAATATTTCTATTGTTTTCATCGTTGAAAATTGAAAATAATCCTCAATCATTGACGGTATTTAGTTTTATATCTATATGGATTTATTTCTAATAACATCATTCGTTATTTTAATAATGGAATCTCTGTTATTTTTTTATCTGAAAATGAAGTTAAAATTGAAATATTAAATAATGTCGAAAGAGATAAATTGTTGCAGTCTATTTTTATTATAAGTATTTTTATTAACATATTTCAGTGATATCGTTATCATTTACATGAATATTTATATAAAATATTATTTACTTATAATAATTCTCTGTATCTTTTTTCAAACATTTTTATAAACTGATATATTTTATGATCTATTACAACGTTAGTTTTATATAAAAATTAGATATATAATCTAATAATTAAAAAATAAATACATCTTATTTTGTATCATAACATTTAAATGTCTCTTTAAATTAATTTTGCCTGTTTTGTATAATTAATTTTAATTCCTTTTAAGTGAATAGTATTTTAATACTTATTTTATAAACTTCACTACGCTTTTCTATAAATCTGTTCAAAATTTGAGTCATATTCAACTCCTCAATTTGCTAAAAATATATTTTTTTTATATCCAAAACTTTACAATACTTTAGAATATACTTTTCATTTTATTCTTAACCACAAAACAGGACATTATTATTTTTCTTTATTTTCCATACGATTTTCATGATATTTTTCTGATCATTGATAAATATCTTCTTTTTTATATAATTTTTCTAAATATTTTTTTCTTTTGATACTGATTTAACATTTGATAAAAGGTCAATATTTTTTCTTTATATCCTGTAATAATTCTTTTCTATTCATTGTTCCAAACTCCTTTTTAAATTATAAATATCTTTTCTCTATGTGTGTTTTATTTTAATTTCTTTATTCTATTTTTTTTATTTTCATTACTTATTCGAATTAAGATATTCTAAATTATTGTCGGTTGTAAAATCAGCTCTAGATGTTTTTCATTCAAAAACTTCAAATTCTATATTGATAGAGTAATGAAACTGATTGAAATATGATTTAAAGTTATCGAAAAAAATGTAGAAAACATAATTAAAGTTAAATTTTATTTTTTAAGTGATTTAAAATTCTAATAAATTTTTGGGCCAATCTAATAAGAAAAATAAAGAGTTTTCCTTTTTTCGGCAATTAGACAACTGACAAGTAGAAATAAACTTTGACTAATTGCAGATAAATTCTGATTTATTATTCTGTTATTTTTTCTCGATCCATAAAATTGTTAGTACTATTTTGTACGGTAATCATTTGATGTAACAGTATTATTCGGCTTGTGTACAGACCGAATTAAAAAATAATAATAATAATAATGAAAACAAACTGTATTGTACAGCATTGTTCTAACCTATTTACTTACTTATCATATCGATGAATAATACGCATAAATTGATCGAGGACATTAAAATAATTAATTATTCTTGTATGACGAATGGTTTCACTGTCAGTTAAAATATTCACACCTGTCCTACTGTTTGCTTTTTACAATCATTAATTACGTTGCTCTATTAATATAATCGTCGATACTATAAAGAATTTCGCATCGATTTCTAGTTTTTAGTTCAAATCATTGAAAATATCAATGTCGATCGCACTCTATCGTATGCTTCATATAAAATAGTCACTTTCTCTAACCGCTTTATTTTACATACTCTTTGTGTTTCGTTCAAGATATCTTCTTTCTGACTTACCTTCATTCTCTCTTACACGCCGTTGTTTCTGTTCCATGTATCTGAATGCCTAGAGTTATAATATGTATATATACGCTCTGACGCTTTCAGAATGAGTCATAAAAATTACCTCATCTTGATTCTCAGTTCAGGTCTGGCTTGTTTCGTTTTTATTTCTCTTCTGTTGATCTCGTCTCGAAAGTTGTAATTATATGTATAATTGTTTATTAAATTATACAAAAAACTGCTGTCTCGAGAAAATGCTTCGATGATTTTAATTATTTAGAAAATATCAGGTAGTGAAAATCGTAAATAATGATACTAAATCAGTTTATTCAAGCGAACAAGTAAACAAATTGTCAAGGATGATTAATAAACTGAGAAATGAACGCTTGAAATTGTTGAAAGCAATAATGAGAGTTTTAATATTTAAGATTTTCTTTCATTTAAAGTACAATATTATTTATAAAGTCGTTCTTTAGAAATAACGATTTGAAATTTGTAAAATAAGTTATTTTTAGTTATCATTTTCTTTTTTTAAAAAATATTAATGATAATAAATATTTTTCCCACTCGTAGTGTTTCATTATCGCAAATTTCCTGTTTACTGCTGAAGAGAGAAAATAGTATCAAAACATTGTAATATATTTTAGTTTATTGTTAATTTTTTTTATTAGTAAATAATTTAATGATTTCAATTTATAAAAAACACAACAAAAAAAAACTATAATGTGTTTAATAGAAAGACATTAAAAATACAAATATACAAAATATTTTTAAAATAAAATCGTGCTAAATTTAAACCCTTGTATCTAAATTTATGTATGTATAAAATTAGTATTTTCATTGTCTTCACAAGCCCAAAATATATTTTAATGAATGTAAATATTGAATTTGGCAAGTTGTATGTCAAGCGATTAACACATTGTGTGCTGGTGGTAGTGAATTCAGATCCGTATTTAAGATATATTTTACATTACACATGAGTTTAATCATTAATTCATGCTTACAATTTGATAAATAAGTACAGTAATTCCTCGATTAGTTCGGTTTCACTATAGTCTAGTTTGAAATTTAAAAAAAAAAAAAATTCACTCGAAAAAAATCTTACTAAAAATTTTTTCTTGAAAAAAATTAATACATAAAATTATTTTTATACGCAAATTTTCAAGTTTTTCCCTTTATTATGAAAACATAATAAAAAAGAAAACCGAAATCGTATATGCACATTATGCGCAACGCATGCGCAATTCCAGTTTTGTGGTCTTTTTTCTTTTTCTATTAGTTTTCGATTCGCAACTCTAGAGCAAAGTCGATTTTTTGATAATTAAATTTTAATAACCCATTTGAAAATGTATTTAAAATGAATGTATAAACCCCTGATTTTGTTTTATTGATACATACAAACATTTGAATATATTATCCTCGTTTTATTTACTGAAAAACATGAAAAAAAATTTGTTTGGAACCAATTAACGTTTTTTGTATTTAGTTAATGTTTCGATTAGTCCGGATAATCAGTGTAACTGATTAACCGGACTAATCCAGTTAATCAGTTCCATTGATTATCTGGACTATATGAGGTTTTCCTGTCTTTCAATCCTATCATTAACAAAAAAATCATTAGGGATTTTATTTACTTTATAAATAATCTCAGTATTTATATCTTATAATATTATGAGTTTCATATTTTTGTGTCAAGAATGTAAATACTTGTATTTCTATTTTTTTTTTATTATCGATCTATTGTAATTTTCTATATGAAAAGAAAAAATAATAATTCTTTAGATAAATTATGTTTTTAAATTACTTTTTTTGTACCAATAATATGACTGAAAAGAAAAATCGATAAATTTAAAGTGTTTATATCTGAACTTTTTTTTTAAAAAAAAAATAAACTATATTTCCTCTAAAAATTTTTTTTATATTTTATTAATTATTTTCGCTAGTTGTATTTATTTTTATATTACTGTAAATGTTTTCATTTCTTTTTATTGATCGCGGCGTTTATATCTATCGATAATGTTAAAAATAAATATTATTCTTTCACATCTCTAATTACTATTATAGAAATAATATATTTATATTTAGATATATGTAATTAGTTTATAATATTTCGAAAATACGAGATTAACAAAAGTTGTATGTTACCAAGATAACGAACAGTTTATTGAACCGTACAAAACAGAAAAAAAAGTAATTTGATATTCGTTTCATGTTCAAAAATGTATACTTGGATTTATGTATCGATACTTGTTTCAACCCAATAAGGCATTTGTTTGACACTTCATATTTGATTAGCTCTCATCGCCTATGATCGAAACCGCGCTTTATTGTAAACCAGTATCAGAATATAAGATGCATATTCATTAAATAAGGTATTTTCGACCTTGAAAGTAATTTCTATTTAATGACTTGTGTTGATTCACTGTATTTATTTGATACTAAAAAAACACAATGAACCTAATCTACGTCTTTGAAATATAATAGACTTTTTGTTAGACTTATGTCTGTTTATTTACTGTAATAAAATATAATAGCAAAATAATGCATTACTCATGAATAGAAATGGTTTAATATCTATAAATATAAATGATGCTCAGTAAATGAATTGCCATGTTTCAAATGGTTCGCATAACTGCTGATGACACTTCTCAATGATTATATTTACGAATGTGTATTGCATATAACACATACAGACGGTTCAGTAATCATTTTCTTGTTCAATGGTCCTTGAAAGAATTGCAAAAATAACATTTCAATAATACAGTTTCGATATTTAAATAAATATTATCGGAAAATGATGAAAAATTATATGGGTATTAACTCGATTTATGCAAATATTATTTTTTTTTCGTAACACCGGATACTTTGACACATTGTCGTATTGTTTCAATGTATTGTAAATATGATGCAAGTTTTTTTCCAGGAAAATGTTTTTATTTCGTTAAACTTACGTTAGCTAATTTACTTCGTTTAAGGAAAAAATATGTTCAATAATAAGTCATTCGTTGAAATTGGAAATTTTAAACCATAAAAATAATTTTGTATTTTAACACATTACCACCCGGCCACGCCTAAGTGCGTGTTTCGTGTTGGTACACTGTAAATCCGTTCACGCGTTAACGCGTGTTTCATTGTATGAACTTTGACGCCAAAAAAAATATATATACGAGCTATATTTTTTTTCTAATTCCATCAAAAGATGGTGGCGTATATATTCAAAATTATTTTTCATTTTAAATTTGTTATTAAAATATCAAAAAAGGAAACATACGGTGTTTTTTTTAAAAAAAATTACAGTATATTTTTTTTATGAATTTTTATAAATAATTTTTACATCCTTAAAATTATTTTTTTAAAATTGTAATTATTGCAAATATTTATATTTATATTTTTTTAAAAAAATAACTACTGTAAACTTTTAATAAACAGATGGCATAAAATTTATTATAGACTGTTATTAAAAATATACTATAAACGTTTTTTCTTTTCATTTTTTTTTTTTAGAAAAAGATTGTGTAAAAATTATTAACCAGTACCAGTACCGGAAATGTTGGCAATGCAAATTGTGTCAAATTGTTATTCATGTATACATGTATAGTATTTCTTTTGGATTTTATAAAATATTTTTATAATTTGTTATATTTTAAACAACTAATTGAAATTTAATAAATGTTATATTAATAAAAATTCTAATATTTTGAAAAGAACGAAGTTTATAAATTTTAGAATAGGTAATTGTAAATATTCTTAAATTTTATTTAATTTGTTACATATTTTTTAAAAAAATGCAGTTGAGAATACGTTTTTTAAAAAATAATGAATTTTATTCTACTATAAACATCCAGATTTTTTAAAAAATAAATAAAACTAATTTTTTAAAAGATTTAATTGTGAAGTATTTTAAATATTTTATTTTTTTAAAAAAAACCTTTGTAAAATTATTAACTTACTACAGAAACATTATTTTTCAGGAAATTTTAGAAATACATTACTTCCATAAAATTTAATTTATGTATATGTAATTGTAAATTCCCTTTAATGTTCTTTTTTGGTGTCTATAAAGTATTTTTTAATTAGTCACTTTTAAAAAGAAAATAATTCAAATGTTATTTATGTATAATAAATGTTATATTATAAAAAATCAAACGTGTTTTAAAAAGAATGAATAGTTCGTAATTTTTAATATAGCTTATTGTTAATATTTTTAATTATAGTTAAGTAATTGTAATTCATTGGATTGCTTGTTTTTAACAATTGAAATATAATTTAAACACGATAAATTTTATCGTAAATTTTAAATGCGTCTTTAAAATAAATAATAATTTAAATAATTTTAATTAGTTTAGTAAATGAAATTAACATTATTAGTTTATTGAATAAATTTTAAAATGCCCAATTAAGAATATTTTCAAATTTAATTATATTTCAAGTTAAAATATTCAATTTTAATTAGTTATATTTTCAAAAAAAAGTAATTAGATTTTTGAATATCACAAATTTTATTTTACAATAAAGTTCCAATATTTTCATTAATAATAACAGTTGATAGTTCCTAGAAAACCTTATTGTGAAGCTTAATAAGTATCTTACAAATATTGTCAATTCTAGTATTCTCTTTAATATTGCATTAGACAATTAATTGTGTCCTGTATATTACAAAGTAGGTATTATCAACTTCTATTGGAAATTTCAAAAGGAAACCCTGTTTCTTCATCATTTCAGATTTCTTATGACATATATATATATATATATATATAATATACATACATATACACATACATACATAACACTCATACACATACATATGTACATATATATTTCTTTTCGTAAAATGTCATTGTACAGTTTTTAGTATGCTTTTCGTACAACCAAAATTTTATTAAATTATTTATTATATATTATTTGTTTAAATATGGTGATATTGAAAGTGATAAATATTTTTTAAACATGATACATGGAGTATTGTTGCTTTTAAAATGATACTTTTACGTATCAAGATATTTATTTATAAACTTATTTTACAGTGATTCATTCTTAAGTCATTTTTATATGCTTTACTAAATAAAGTATTAAATAGACAGGTTTGTTTGTATCATATATATATATATATATATATATATATATATATATATATATATATATATATATATATATATATATATATATATATATATATACAGTGAGTCAAAATGAAATTCATACAGAGTTGTTTTCAATAATTTTACACATATATTTTAATATAATAACAATTTTTTTTTATTTCTCTTGCTTAAGTTCTTTTTTAAAGTTATTTTTATTATATTTGAAAATTTCAATCGTAAATTAATACTTCTACTCCAGAAAAAGTAACCATTTCTGAAAATTGAACAAAAAATACATCAAAATGAAACTCATACAACGAATTACTCTCGCTTGAAAACTGCTGTGTTAAGAATTTGGTCACTTTGGTTACAAAAAGAAACCTATTGTTAAGTCGTTTGTAATCATTTTGTAAAAAATATAAGTTGGATTTTCACTTTGAGTAGAAAAAGGGGACAATCATCGACAGACGAGCGAAAGCTAATGATTTTTCATTACAAAAATAGAAAAATTCTATGGGAAATTGGAAAAATAGTTAATAGAAGCCACACTATAGTGCAATCTGTAATAAAAAGATTTAAAAACGGGCAAAGTGTTGACAATAAAGTCAGAAAGAGTCTCCTCAAGATTTTTAATGGCCATGACGAGTATTGGATTCTACGAAAAATTAAAGATAATTCGAAAATTAGCGCATCCAAATTGACTTTAGAAGTTAAAAAGTATCTAAATAAAAAAGTAAGCCTCCAAACAATTCGAAATATACTAAATAAAAATGAGTTTCATGCTCGTATTGCCAGGAAGAAAAATTTCATAAATCTAGCTAATCGCAACAAAAGGTTAAGCTTCGTTCGGGAACATGTTAATAAGAGTTCTGATTATTGGAAAGATGTTTTGTTTACGGACGAAAGCAAATATAATTTATTTGGATCCAATGGGAAAATTAATGTATGGCAGAAATCAAATACAGAAATGTCTTTAAAACACTTACATCCTACAATCAAACATGGGAGCGGTCATGTTATGGTATGGGGGTGTATGTCTGCGAGAGGGGTTGGAAATGTAATTTTATAGATGGCATTATGAATCAAAATGTTTATATTGACCTATTAAGAAAAAATTTGAAAGCCAGTGCTTAAAAACTTGTGATTTTACAAACATTTAATTTTTATCAGGACAACGACCCCAAGCACAAAGCTTATAAAACACGTAGTTGGTTGTTATATAACTGCTCCAAAGTACTGGAAACGCCACCATAATCACCTGATATAAATGTGATTGAAAATCTATGGAATCGCTTAAAAGTTACCATTAGAACATACACTATTAGTAATAAAAATGATTTAAAAAAGTGTTATTAGAAGAATGGGAAAAATTGATCTAGCATATTGTGAAAAAATAGTTAAATCCATCCCGAATCGTTTAAAGGCTATAAAAATTAATAAAGGCTACTCTACTAAGTACTGAAATAATTCAATCCATTGTAAATTTTAATTTAATAAATAATTTGTTAGTTGTATGAGTTTCATTTTGATGTGTTTTTGAATGATTTTTCAGAATTCGTACTTTTTTTTGGTCTTTAAGTATTATTTTATGATTTATTTATTTTTATATGATAAAAGTATCCTTAATAAACAATTAAAATCAAATATAAAAAGGATTTTTTTTATTTAAAAATTTATATACAAAAATTTATTAAACATAATACTATATGAGTTTCTTTGACTCACTGTATATATCTTACATTATCAAATAAATGTTAACTATGTCAATGTCATTCCTGCAATAACTGGTTCACATTACAATTTAATATATATATATATATATATATATATATAAACACACATACACATACATACACAAGTTATTAAAAAAGAAGCATACGTTTTCTAAATTGTAATACTTATTATTCTCAAACTGTTAATAGTTTATTGTAAACGTTTCATGTTTGATTTTTTTTAAAATATTATGATTGAGAACAAATAATCTGAGCTCGTGATAAGAGTTCATTAAAAATGAAAACATTGATAATATTTTGGTTCCATTGTATATGTTTTTAATACATGTGTATGTATGTTCATTTAGGTGATTGACCTAATAGGTGAAGTAACATATGTCCATTTTTTCTGTCGTGTCTATAATTCCGCTTAAAGCTAATCGTGTTAGTTTTCATACTACTGTAGTAAAATGTTGTGTGATATTAATTTAGATACTTATAATTCATTATTGTGTAATATACATTTATATCTATTATAAATAAGATTTTATTTTCATACTAGTCTCTGTATTTATTGTAAATTGTAGTATGATGTTATGTACAAAAACTGTATCCAATTAAAATCGATATTTTTATTTTACTATTTTGTTACAAATTACAAAAATACACATTTATAATATAGAGAAATAAAACCCGAATGAGTTCATACAGTGTGAAGATTGTAATGCTTCAAAACAGAAACTATTCTGTCTGTTAAAGTCGTGAAAATAAATGAACCTTATTGAGCACACACATATATTTACTCCCTCATGTTTAATTTCATACCATATATACTCTACGACGGAAGGATTATAAATAGACTCTCCGGTTATATTTATCAGATAACAAGAAAGGACTAGTCATTTGATTGTAGAAATATATGTATTCTGTTGTTCGTTAAATGTTAGATGTTGTCATTAATGCGTAGACGCGGTGGATACGGACGATTAGTTATGTTCTAAAAGCTCTGTTTGACTTTTAGAAATTTGAAAACGTTAATTTCGACATAGACTGTGATAAGTGCTTATTCACGTTAGAAAGGGATACGTTCGAGCTAACAAAAAAATCGCTGTACAAAAAATTTTGGTAAACATGTTCATTAGATTGATGTGTTTTTTTTACAAATACATTAAAATGATTTATTATTTTTGTACAAATTTAGATAGATATTAAATTTTAATAATTTTTAAAGGGAAACAACAATTAAATTATTTAATTAGATTATTTTATGCATTTTTAATAATAACGATTTAAAAAGTGTATATAAAAATTTAATCTTTCATAGAGAATCCTTTTCATTCTAATGTTTTCAAATTACTGCTTTCCCCGATGAAAACCTTTAAAATGAGATTAAAAAGATTAACATTTAATTAAGTAAAAATCGTTCTTATTACTATCCAACATGTAATTCTCAACAATCGTATTTTTATTATTATTCTGTTATTAATAATTTAATGATTTTATTATTACTATTTCTTAAAATATTTTCTAAAAATTAAAGGAGTATTTTTTTCTTTTTTTATTAATAAGAAACAATGTACAGTTATATTTTATGATATAAAATAAATACAATATGTCATTGAAGTGAAAGTACAATTAAAACTATTATAAAATATTTTATTTTTTATTATTTAGATCATACAATTACTCATAAAATTTACATTTTAATTTTAATCGTGAATTGTACATATTTATTTATGCTAATAAAAACTTAAGTAATAACTACTTTTTAATTGATACGTTGAGTGTCATACAAAATTTGCTTGTCCTTCCGTTTTCCGTCTTTTATCTATGTCTGGCTTGATATTTTAAAAAATAAAAATATTTATTTGTTCACATGTATATTATTATTTTAGATAATTGCAATATTTATTATTTTTTAAAATTACTCATGTATTATATAAGCCGTTCAAAAACCAATGTGATTAAGTCAATTTTTTGAAATTTTCATATTTTGTAAATTTTTATCAAACAAAATTTGTTTGATAAAAATTTACAAAAACATGAAAATTTCAAAAAATGGACTTAATCACATTGGCTTCTGAACGGCTCATATATACATACGAGGGTTGTTTGATAAGTCCGTGTAAAAATAAAAACTGCTTCATTTTTTTGAATAAATCGTTTTTATTTTTCAACATAGTCTCCTTTTAGGCTTATACACTTCATCCAACGCTGCTCTAGTTTGTTGATCCCTTCCGAATAATAGGATTTGTCCAAGTCTGTAAAATAGTCATTCGTTCCTGCTATCACCTCCTCGTTCGAATAAAATCTTTTTCCCGCGAGCCATTTCTTCATATTAGGGAACAAATAATAGTCCGATAGAGCCAAGTCTGGAGAATAGGGGGGATGTGAAACGATTTGGAACCCTATTTCCATTAGTTTTGCGGCCACAACTGCTGAGGTGTGAGCTGGTGCGTTGTCGTGATGAAAGAGGACTTTTTTGTGGGCTAATCGGGGACGTTTTTCTTGCAACTCGGTTTTCAAACGATCCAATAACAATGAATAATATGCACCTGTAATGGTTTTACCCTTTTCCAAATAGTCGATAAAGATTATTCCTTGCGAATCCCAAAAGACAGTCGCCATAACCTTCCCGGCCGAAGGAATTGTCTTCGACTTTTTCGGAGCAGATTCCCCCTTGATAACCCATTGTTTAGACTGCTCTTTGGTCTCAGGAGTGTAGTGATGTTTCATCTACAGTGATGAAACGACGCTTAAAGTCCTGCGGATTTCGTTGAAACAGCTGCAAACCGTTCTTGCAACACTTCACACGACCTCGTTTTTGGTCGATCGTGAGCAATCGCGGCACCCACCTGGCGGATAGCTTTTTCATGTCCAAATGTTGGTGCAAAATATTATGTACCCGTTCACACGAGATGCCTACAGCACTAGTAATCTCACGCACTTTCATTCTTCTGTCATCCATCAACATTATCATGGATTTTATCAATGATTTCTGGAGTGGTGACCTCAACAGGGCGTCCAGAACGTTCAGCGTCTCTTGTGCTCATATGGCCACTCCGAAAATTTTGAAACCACTTATAAACCGCACTAATCGAAGGTGCAGAGTCACCATAATGTTTATCAAGCTTCTGTTTAGTCTCTTGAGGCGTTTTGCCTTTAATGAAGTAGTGTTTAATCAACACGCGAAATTCTTTTTCGTCCATTATTTGACAATCACTCGATTTCCTTGATTCCAACGATTGTCAAACACAAAGGAATAGACCGATATGACTGAAACTTGATGTGTGTTCTTCCAAGAGGTGCTACTAATTAAAAATAACCTCGATATGCACCAGTGGTGCCATCTTTCGGAATTTACACGGACTTATCAAACGATCTCGTACTTACTAGTTATATACATACTAGTTTTATTGAGTCTAATAATGCCAATCACTGATAACCAATTGAAAGTTAAGATACTGACCAGCAGTGATCAATATAATACTAAACATGTCAAATAAACATTTAAAATAAGTAATGTTATTAAGTCCATTAATAATTTATTTTCCTTTTTAATAGTATGCATTTAGTAAAAAAATATTCTATAGAAAACGTATGATAGTGTTAAGTTTTAACAAACGAGTGATTTTTTAAGACAATATTTATATGAAAACGCATTTAATTGAATTTTAAAAAATACTATTTAGAAAACTTAAATTAAATCAATATCAATGTAAAAATAAAAGAAAATGTTCATGCAGATTTTTTTTTAAAAAAATATTAAATATAAAACAGGAATAAATCATACCTCAACATCACAAGATTTTATAAATACTTAAAAAATTCTTATTGTTCACATTATTTTCTATGTATTTCAATGGCTATGTCATCATCGTTATATTAAGTGTTTTTTTTTAATAACACAGAGATTTAATAATGCAACATTCTGATGATAATGGCATATTTATTGAAATGTGCAATATCTGAAATGACCAATAAGTGACTAATGAACTTATAATTGAATTTATAAAATTTTGTGATATTGGGGGTTGGTGATCCATTTGTGTAAAAATAAATTTACCAAATACCAAAACAGAGCTCTTACAATTTCTAATAATTTTATATAAGAATGTCTGTTTTATTTTTTAAAAAATATATGATTACCTGTTTTTATTCTTATATATATTTATATATATAATATTTTTTAATTAAAGTAATTATAAAAAACGATTTTATTAAAAAAAAATCGCTCGAAAGCCATTCAAGTTTAAATTATTTAATTTACCAATAGATTTTTCATTGTTCACAAACAATTACTTTAAATAGATTCACATGTTTTCGCAAAACTAGATAGAATGCGATTCGTGTTTCAGTGTCAGAAAAATAATTAAATTCGTGTCAATCAACAGTATTATTGAATCATCGAGAAAGGTAATAGTAATTGACTCGTGCGCGTATTGAAAAGATCAATATTTGTTCTACATTTTATCGCGTTTCTTCTGTCTGCCTTTATGTAACTGTTATTGATTTTATCTATTATCAGCTAGATAACTTTTTTGTTACTATAATCGAATTATCTATTCGAATCACAGACAATAAAGAAGATTGGCCGATTTTTTCTAAATAAAACAGTTCATCATACGACTGTAACGTTATTGATTTTACCCCCTTTATTGATATCATTAACTTAATAATAGCATGTTTATTGCTATTTTTGTATAAAAAGTAATGTGTATAGTTGATGAATCCTTGTCATGAATATTTCAGTCCTTGTGTTAAATATATACAGTACTATAAACAAAGTCAATATTGAACTAAATGTGTTATTGAAGGTCGTGATGTGTTTATAAACAGCTGTAAATAAATATATTGAATACGATTCTCTCTTTGATATTTTTATTTGTATATCAGAAATGTATTATATGTCGAAAATTTGAAATGCTAAAAATAGATTAACTTATATAATAGAATACTTTTTTGTAACGTGACTTTATTTTGATTGAAAACCGATGATTGATAATGAATTTAATTTTTTTAAATCATTTTTATTCAAAAGAAAAATAAAGGAATTTATATATTTGTTTAGTTTTTTTAAAAACATCACAGAAGTTTGATAACACTTTTTCAATAAAGCTTCTCTTAAATTATTGTTGTACTAAATTTAAATAAATACATGTATTTATTAGATATCTGTAAATTTTAGTCGAATTAGATAATATCTATTTAAATTATTTTTTTAAAAAAAACTTTTTAGAAAAAACCACATGAAACTAAATATTTTTGTTATAAACTGAAATTCGTCATAATATTTACTTTTAGTTTTTGTGTTTTGTTACATTACTTTTTAATATAATTAAAAAAAATTAAAATGCAGCAAATTTTATATTATCATAGAAATTGAAATATATTTTAAAATGAACAAATAACTTGCAATTTTCATAAAAGATAATTGTGATTTTTTAAAATGCAATCATAGTATAATAAATAATCATTTATTAGAAAAAAAATTAAATTCACGTTATAATTTTTTAAGTAAAACAGATTTTATTTTATCATACTAGAAACTTTTTGTTAATAACTGTTTTATGATTTGTAGAATAATTTAAATTTAATTTTAATTAAAATAAATAATCTAAATTTGTTACATTTTTTAGAAGACAAAATAAAATAATGTACATTCTTTTAAAATAAAATAATTTCTATTTGTTGAAAAGAAATTTTTAAATTAAATTGTAGTTAAAAATGAATAATTATAATTATTTACATTTTTAAAAAAAAATAATTGACAATTTTAAATTTATTAAATTTTATTTTATCATAGAAATGTCTTTTAAAGACTATCTTTTGTACTTTTTTGTTAAAAAATACATAATCAAAATTATAATATATTTGTTGCATCATTTTTTAAAAGAATTAAATGGTGTACATTTTTTATGATAATTTTTTACACTAAAAAGAACGTTCAGTTTATAATTTTTAGAATAGCTAATTGTATTTCTTTTTAAAGAAGATAATCATATTTAAAACAAATAATCTTAATTTATTATATTGTGTTTTAAACAATTTTATGTTTTTTTTAAATATACTAAATTTTACATTTAATTTTTAAAATAATTTAAATTCAATAATAGTGAAAGTAAATAATCGTAATTATTTATTTTAAAAATGAAAGAATATATTATGTAATTTAACTAATTTTATTTAACATCAATTTTTATTTTTTTACAAAAAACGATAAGGAAGTATTGAAGAGCTAATTGTGAATATTTTAAATTTTAATCATGATATTAAGTAAATAATCTTAATTTATTATATTTTATTACTTCTAAAAAAATGAACTATACATTTTTATATATAATATTTATTTTATAATAAAAAACCAATTATGTACTTTGAAAATAAGGAATCATTTATTGTTTTCAAAATATGTAATTGTTAAGTTCCTGAAATATTAATTTAATTAAAATAAATAACCTTCAAATAGAGTGTATAACCAATCAATTAAATAGTTTTCTGTTGTCTTATTGTAGACTAATTAATTTACTTGTTGAGTACTGATAAAATAAAGGAAGTACTTAAATTTCAAAATGTAGATTAATTATCAATCCATTTAAGTACGTATTAGATCTTTATTTTTATCAGTATTAACAATTATCATTTTAAAATAATTTTATTTCAATATTAACATTTTTTATTAATTAAAGTATAAATTATGTTTTTGAATAAAATTTAAATCATTCGAAGCTCTTATGTATAATCCATTTTCGTATTAAAATTTAATATTAAGGAACACAACTTGTGCATAATCATTCAATATGAAAGCAAAGATCTGTCTTAAGTGTCGTCAATCTTCAGTTCTATCAATTGCTAGTCTCATTCAATCATTTCCTGCCTTTTATCAAGGTTCATCGAACCATCTCCGATTAGACTTGTCGATCGATTTCTAATTTTTTCGTATAAACAAATCTAAAACTTCCCTCATTCATCATTCAATGTGTCTTACTGTCCTTATACCCAGATCATTTCCACTTGAAACGTTTAACTTTTCAAATGATATTCATAACAACAATTCCTACTGGATTCATTCATTATTATTCTTGTCTTTTCACTTTGAATCTGTCATATTTATTTTCATTATATGTTCAACGACTTGAAGCGTTTGTGCTAGATTTTTATGTATGTATATATATATATATATATATATATATATATATATATATATATATATATATATATATTAGTGGAATCCTTTTGAAATGTATATATTCATATCATCTCATTACGAATTCAGTTAAGGTCGTATGTTTCTAAGTCAGATTATTGTAATGTTTTCTAAACGATATCGATTAATAAAACCCATTGTATAATGTACTGTAATAATGAAAATCCATTTTTGTATCAAGTAAATATTCTTCGATGTTCATATTTGATAAAAGAAACTTTGTAGCCGTAAATCATTTTTCTTTTTGCGGAAACGTAAATAATTTATTACGTAGCTTCCATCTTGACTCAGATGACGTCTTGAAGAAACAAGATATAAATATAGCAGTGATATTATTTCTAAACACATTGACATGTTCGTTTCACTTTCATGCGACTATATTAAAGAGAAAATCAGCATGTGACAACTATAAATATGACGTAAAATTTATTCGTGTGTTATGATAATAGTAATTATCTGATTGATCGAAAAGTTTCGTTTTTTAAGATCGTCTGTCTGAAATGAAATTTAGAAACTAATTTACTATTAAGTAAGTTTTTTTCCCTTTCGTCTTATCGTATGTCAAGGACAGCTGTGTAGTGTCGTTCTGCGAACTCTGTCGTCTGTTCCTGATTATAGAGTAAATGTACAAACGATTGGCTAAATATAGCATGTGGATATGTAAAAACGTTCAGCATCATTCAGTTTTCAGGAAAGCATGTAACGTTTAAAACTGTTGACTGTTTATTATATTTGTCAAAATGTCGAACGGTCGCTTTTACATATATTATTACACGTTGGGATGTATCGTATATTTTTAGACAACATGATGCTATCATAAAAGTTCATTACATATTGTATGAAGAAGACATCATGATTATAGAAAAAAATAGTTAAAATGTTAGATAATATAAGAAATTTATTAAAAGCTTGGGCATAGAAATTATTTTTTTTTTTTGTTAATTTAATCTCATTTTTAACACGTTGACGCTCACTTTGAAATCGGTGATGGACGATAAAAATATATATTTTTTTGTTAATTAGTTGATTCTCGGGGAGTTCGATCAAGACTACTTATAGAATACTATTATAATAATTTTATTCTACTTATAGAATAAAATTATTATATTTTCTAACAAATTTTCCTAAAAAAATGGTGGACGTCTATAGCCGTCATTTGCTTTTAATAGCTCGGTTTCTCTGATACACAAAAGACAGCTAAAGAAGTTTTGGTAGTTGTACAGACTATAACGATATTTTTTGAGAATAATTTAGTAAAAAGGAAAACATATATTTTTATAAACATATACTAGATTTTTCTTTAATACAAAATTAAAAAATTCAAGAACAACAATTTATAATAGCATAACAAAAATTCAGAAATCCATTTAGAGGTACAAAATTCAATTTTGAAAAAGATTTGTAACAAAAAAAAGTAGAATAGCAAATTTTAAAAACATTTTCCAGTAATAATTTCAAACAAAATTTTTGAAGCTTCCAAAATCACACTTGAAAAGAGACTAAGACAAAATGTATTAAATGTTATATAAATTATATGAGCATGTTTGTCGTAACCAGTTTTCAATTCTGTGAATAATTGAAATAAAATGACTGTATCACTGAATGAGAAATATTTCATCATTCATACTTGGAGGAAGATTGAAGAATTTAGAAGAAAGTGGATTCAACACTGATATACATTTTAATCATTTATTTATAATACTAAGAATATAGGACGGATATTTCCGTCATTTGCACCTACAAGCACGAGCAATAGGACGGCTAAAGACGGTATTTACGTCAACATGTAAATTATACTTATAAATAATCCATTTAAAAGAAAGTGTCAATCTAACTTAACAAAAAATAATAATTTGAAATATTAAGTAAAAATAGAAAAGTAATTTAACATAATATATATACCATCAACATCTTTATTATAACAGTTTATATCAGCCCACTGCTGAGTTGAAGCCTCGATAAATGTTAACATTTACTGATATTTGGTCATACTAACCAGACGGGTTAGTGAGGATTTTTTATCAGGGTTTACTCCCTTAGGTAGGTTACCTTCACTAAGATTAAAGAACCACATACGAAGGTCTTTTGATAAATATGATACATTAATTTATTGTTTAATTTAATTAAATTTTTCAATTTAGTTTTTTTTACTTTTTTCCATACATATCAAACGACCCTCGTATGTGCTATATCTTCGACTGGGTTTGAATACATTTCTTCGGAATGACTGATGGGGTTGTTAACATACACACACACGTGTGTGTGTATATGTATATATATATATATATATATATATATATATATATATATATATATAAAGGACATGCAAATATGACTTCTAGATATGTGTTTTATTCAAAAGGAACTATACACATGTTTCCCTATATACATGTTTATTTTTAATAAAACAAATCTAGACGTCACATTTGGATAACCCTATATAATATGGTTCTAACTAACCAACATAAAAGCAGTGCTTAATTTTCAGTAAAGCTGATTGCTCTTTAATTGAATTGTGAAATTATTAATGTAAATTCAATTCCGACAAATCTCATCTCGATTAGAATAATTCTATTATCTTTTGTATGTAAATTAGACATAATGTTTCAAGTTTCGGATAATTAACTTCAAGTGTGTAATTGTAAATGATTTTTAAACTGATCAATAATCGTGAGATATAATAGAAACACGTTTTGCTCCGTTAACTTTAATTATACACAAGTACTCACTTCATTAACTCGTAAATAACAACACGCCTGAAATAATCCGTAAATATTTTTCATTTTAATACGTTTTTTGATAGATTAATTAATTACATTTTATGTAATCGACTTGAAATGTAGAAGAATCTACTACTTTACAAATTAGATGTTCAACATACTCATGTGTGAGCGTGTGTGTGTATATGTGTGTGTGTGTGTGTGTGTGTGTGTGTGTGTGTGTGTGTGTGTGTATATATATATATATATATATATATATATATATATATTAGGTTGTCAAATATCTCCCTTCCGCCTTTTTGTCTTGAATTTCGCGGCTATGTACAAAAAAAAAGCGGAAGGGAGATACATAATATATATATATATATATATATATATATATATATATATATATATATATATATATTTATTTATATACACTGAATCACATAAGTCATGGCACAGATGGGTAACATAAACAATTTATTGATATAATTCAATGAAGTCGTTAAATTAAAAAAATATATTTAATTGAAAATAAACATAATGAATATATATGTATTTTCAATTAAATATTTTTTTTTAATTTAATGACTTCATTGAATTATATCAATAAATTGCTACCCATGTGTGCCATGACTTATGTGCGACAGTGTATATATATTTGTATGTATGTGTGTTTGTATTTATACACGTACACATTATATGCCTATTTTATTATTTACACACACACATATCATTTGTAATCTATGATTCCATTGATTATTTATTTACTCTCTTTGAACATTACTATTGTTTATAAATACATTTATCACAAATTGTAATCAGCATTATGTAAGAATAACAAAAGTGAATATCTGTGTCGGATATTAGAAGCTTTGAATATTAATGATAATGAGAATAAAAAAAAAAAAAAACGAAGTCAACAGGTAATGTAAACATTTTTTTATTATCAACGTCGATCTTACTCACGTGTCGTGAAAATTTATTCATAATTTCGAGTGTTTGTTTTGAAGTATTTTCGTTGCTAGTACGATATTTAAAGAGCAATTTTATCTCTTGTCAGAAATGCGTAATTGATCACTGAAAATGTTTAGTTATTTACATACGGTAAAATTAACGGTGGGCGTTTACAAATTAATTAATTAATTAATAATCAGTCATATCACGAACAATATTTTAGATTGTTATCGATTCTGTTTTAAATATTTCATTTGAGTACTTGGCGTATTTACTTTGTTATTTTTATGTTTCAACATTTTTTTTAATCAGTGGTGATATTAAGTGTTTATAGATAAAATATTTGTTTTAAATCCAAATTATTTCCGTTTTAATAAAATGCTGTGTATTGCAATTGTATTATCATTTTTTTCTAAAGTATGATACCTTCGGATCACTTTGCTTGGTGTATATCGTGTTACACAAAAACCACAAAAAAAGGTGTCTCTGAAGGTTTTATACTTAAAAAAATTAAATTTAGTAAAGATCACAAGAATTAAAACAAGCATCAAGTAAAATTATGGTTTAGAAAAATTTAAAAGATTTTAATTAAAAACTAAAATTTTTCATTTAGTAAATAGTTGTATAAAAATTTTTTTTTTAATTCCAGTTTGACGAATTTTATACAAAAGATCTTTACATATTTTGTTGTAAATTATTTCGTACTGAATCCACAAAGCAAACAAATATTTTATTTCTTACTGAAAATTTCTGTGGAGAAAAATAACTACAATAAATTTATGAAAATTTTTATTTAAACTGTATAATAGGGACAAAAATCCAAAAATGTGTTTCGAGTTGTAAACAATTATAGATTTTTCATTCTCTCTCTCTCTCTCTCTCTATATATATATATATATATATATATATATATATATATATATATATATATAAATTAAAAAATAAATGGATATTGTAGTTTAAAAAAATGTTAATAAATAACAACTTTTTTTGATTATAAAAGAAAAGAAAAAATCTATTCAAATCAATTGTAATTGTGTGCATTTCGAGTAGAATTTATTTATCACAGATTCTTCTTTACAATGAATTTACCACAGGATACGTATGTAGCTCGCTGTAATTGAAACATTTAAAAGACGTCTTTTGAATGAACAACAACTCCAGCTTTTGTGAATAGAGGGATGTAGTTTTTATGTTATAAATAAACGCACGAGGTAGAATAAAGTTACTTGAAATGAAAAATGTTAATGTATCTTGTATATTCTGAGATTTTATATTATTGAATTAAAATTCTTATAGTGCCTGGAAAATTCTTATTTGAAATATATTGACGTAAACGTATAAAAAATTTACATAATTCTTTTTTGAATATTTTAAAAATTCGTTAAAAAATACAAATTCTCAGGTTGAAGTTTATAATTTTTCTTTTAAAAAAGATTTATTTTAACAATTGTAATTAAACTTACATTCCATTTTTTGCACATAAAACTAGACATGTACATTGTTTTAAAATAATCGATAATAACACCTAGATATGGTTTTTTATATAAGAACTTTTTGTATGAAAAAATTGAAGTATAAAAAACATTTCGTTTGTATAGATTTTCAAGTAATTGAATTAATTTCCTATTTTTTTTTAAAAAAAATAAGCTAAATTATAGTACGTTGGTGAAAAATGTGATGGAATAAGATTTTTTTTAAAAAATGAACACATGAATTTCTTTCTAAATCCAAGATTGTCAGTAGAATAAGACTGTATAAAATAATGTATAGCATATGTGAAAGCTAGTAAAAGAAATAAGTAAAATTACAGTATACTAAAAAAATATTCTTTTTATAGACCAACTTTTAATATGTTTTCGTCTTTCTCTTTATATACATAACACACATACATGTGTATATATATATATATATATATATATATATATATATATATATATATATAGTTTTTAATTAAAACAAATATCATTAAAATTTAATTAAAGTTTCCAATCTGAATTCTAATACCAATAACAGTTAGTTTTTAATATAATTATGTAAGGCCCAATTGTATTTATGCTCGATTCGTTTAACCTTGAAGTGATTTTTATATAAATATAATGGCTAGTTCTTTGAATTATGTCGAATGCATTGTTTTCGTTTAATTTGTATTTTATCTCACGATTATAATTTCCTTAAGAAAGTGACGAATGTCACGAAGGTCATGTCACTGAAATCACTGAACGGTGAAAACATACAAAAATAATACAGGATGCAGATCGTATTGTTTTAAAAAGGATGTTTCACTTTTGTATTGTAATCACTTCAGTTCTCCCCTACATAGTAAACGAAATTAAGTTGGATTCAATAAGGGTACCATATACATGATTGCAGGGTTAATCAGCAATTTGTTGATTGATTAATGTTTTTTTAAGAAACGTGATCTTATTTCTGATCTTGTCAATTCTATTAAATGGATTAATTGTTATAAATTCATTCATGTTTAATTCATTATTTCTCTTTATTTATAATTTACATTAAAAACCAAAGATGATTAGATAAAAAATTATGTATAGTATTTTTTTAATGTGTATATATGTGTGTGTGTATATATGTGTGTAAGTTTGGTCTACGTGACGAAAAAATATTCTGTGGTTGAAATTATATTTTATATCTAAGAAACCATATTTCCGTTATATTAACAAATTTCAAGTGAATAATTGTATAATGATTTATTGAATCATTTATATAAATAATATTTAATCATGAAATGAAAAATAAATAATTTTTCCAATATTTTAATTTATTTTTATAAATCAATGACCATGATTCCAGTCATTCTACTTATTTGAAATTAAAAAAATGCAAATAATTCTTAACATATATAAGTGAGGTTTTTATTAGTACCAGATTTTAATGGTTAGATAGACATGTAGAATAACAAAATGGTGATATTTTAAAAATTTCTATCGATTGTAGACTTTTTTCTGTCATTTTAACAAATGGAAGAAAATATTAATTATGTTGACTTAATTCTGCTACCAGCTGTAAAAAGGCATTTATTGAAATCCATAAAAAAATCAGTAAGAGGATTGATTCTTGAAATATTACGATCATCAGTTTGAATAATATAGTTTTGGGAAAAATATTTACACAATTTATACATTGATCAAATTATCAAACTTTAATGTAAAATTACTTTGATGATATTAAAAAAAGCATTCTAAATTATTTATTCAAAAATATAATAGTAAATTTCATGAATGAAATTCAAAAGATAATGTATATAAACATTGTGGACTCGAAAATGATAATGCATGACAATAAGATCATCTCGACACTACTTGAATCAATATTTTTATCTACCATATGGGTAACACTTGATATAATAAAACGATTTACTGTGTGCTGTATAGCCTGTTCTGAGAAGTTGTTGACTTTATTCCTATATATATACATATACTGCACTAAAATTGTACGTACATTGTTCGGATTTAGAAAATAAATCGACTGAAATCATTTTAATTTTTATAAAACAATATAAATGATGTATTCAAAACGCATTCAGACTGAGTAGATAAATGATATTGTATCGTTTACATAGATTGAAATGAATAAAGCAAGTCAAATATTTTTAGAATACATTTAAACTTTTAATAGTATTTCTTATAATAGGATAATAAATATAGTATATAAGAAAATGACATCATCCGTGGGTGTAAAAGTTTGACCTCTAATAACATCACTTGATAACTGCATTTGTAGCAAGGTTTTTTTATTACAGTTGTTAAGAAAATTGTCTATTATATTTTGGCTATTTTTTATTATTGGTTAATAATTAGATTAATTATTTTAAAATATTGTAATTATGACGTATTTTTAAATATATATTTTTTAAAAAAATATTTATCACTTAATTGGAATTATAAAAAGATTTTTATTCTTGTTTAAAATATCATTTATAATATGTGTATATTTTTATTTTTTTTTTTAGTATTCGATGATTAAATTAATTGTTTTAATTATTAAACAAATATATTGCTTATATTCGTAATATTAAAAAATCTTCATTTGATAATTACAATTATAGAATGGTTTTTATTATTGTTTAATAATTAGATTAATTATGTTTATTATTTAAAAACGTTATAATTGCGATATATTATTAATTATATATTATACTGTATTAATTAAAAAAATTACAAGAACTGATTATAGAAACTTTTTTGTTATTGTTTAGAATATTTATTATAAATATATATTTTGACTTTTTTAAACTATTTCGTAATTCAATTCATTGTTTTAATTATTTAAAGTCCTATTGCGTTTTAAAAAATAATTCCATTGTTTAATAACTGAATTTATAATGAGTTTTTTTTATTAATTAATAATAAATATTTATCACACATTTTTATTTTTTATACTGTTTAATAATTGTATTTTTTATTATATATAATTTCTATATATTTTTAAATTTATTAAATGTATTTTACTTGTTTAAAACATTTATTATGTGTTTTAACTATTTTTTTCATGTTTTAAAATTAGATATTTTATATATATATATATATATATATATATATATATATATATATATATAATATGGGAGAAGCTATATTAAATATTGTTTTTTTTTTAAAAAAAATATTACTTGATAACTGAATTTATTAAATGGATGTTTATGATTGTTGTTTAAAACAATAATTATTGTGTTTTGAATTTATTTTATTATAAAATTATATTCAAAACTATAATATCTAAAAAAATAATAATTTCATTAAATGCATCACGAACAGAATTTGATTTAGACATGATTTATTCGGTACTATACCAAATTCACTTTACACAAACAAACAAAATCATTTACCCCATGTTAAAATTTTATAAAAATGTTCAATGATCACGTATTGTTCGTTTTATTCGCTAATATTTATATTAATGTCTATGTCATCATTGTCAAAATGTATTTTTTTTTTCAAAAAATGCATCACTAATGTTAGTATAATTATCGAAATGCACATCTGAAACTGATTGTAGGAAACTTATGAAATGTTGTGGGGTTGAAACGAGAAATTTATTTATGATAATTTGATTTAACTTTTTAATTATTAGTTAGATGTTACAATATTTAAGATATAAGTAGTTGTCTTTGAGAACAAGAAAAAAATTATTCACCTCATAATTATTGGAGTCTTTTTCATTTCAATTATTTGTTAAAAAAAATAACTATTTACTATATATTTCACAACAAAATTTTTTTTTTAGGAAATGGTTCAAGCCAAAGATCCCCCTTCATATTACCTCAATAAATTACGAACATATTTGGACCCAAAAGCATCACGAAGCCATAGGGTGAGTAAAATGTAGGAGAATGAACTTTTATTACTATATGAAAATTCAGTATTGTCTACTTACATTACAGAAACGAAAAATGGTAGGAGAGTCCACATCTACCCAAGTGTTAAGAGATTTGGAAATATCATTACGTACAAACCATATAGAGTATGTTTGTGCATTTGCTACAATAATAATAAAAATGCGCGTTGTTTGATTCGATATTTTTATTCATTTTTAGATGGGTTAGAGAGTTTTTAAATGAAGAGAATGTAGGATTAGATGTTTTAATCGATTATTTAAGCTTTCGTTTACTCATGATGCGCCATGAACAACGAATATCCGAAACACGCACAGCTTCCGAAGAGAAATTAAGCACTAATTGTAGTACAACAAATAATACATACAATGGTTATTTGAGACCACCTTTAGATATATCTGATAGCCCAGGTATTAAAAGACGTTCTAGACATGTGGCGAAACTTAATATGGGAGAAGCTAAAGATGATATACATGTTTGTATTATGTGTATGCGGGCCATAATGAACAACAAGGTAATTACCTGCATCCCTATTTAATCATAAACAAAACATAAGTTAAATTATAAGATTGTAATTTATTATTTAATATATAAGTAATGTTAGTATTCTTTAAATTTACTAAAATATGTGTAATGTTTTTTTGTAGTATGGATTTAACATGGTAATTCAGCATAGGGAAGCTATAAATTGTATAGCATTAAGTTTGATGCACAAGAGTTTACGTACAAAAGCATTGGTATTAGAATTATTAGCTGCGATATGTCTAGTCAAAGGGGGCCATGAAATAATACTTTCTGCATTTAATAATTTCAAAGAAGTTCATCAAGAATCTCGAAGATTTCAAACACTTATGGAATTTTTTATGAATTATGACAATTTTCATATTGAATTTATGGTATATATTCATTTAATTGTATATTTGAATAAATATAAGTGTTTGATGTAACATTTTTTTCTAAAGGTTGCGTGTATGCAATTTGTCAATATCGTAGTTCATTCTGTTGAAGATATGAACTATCGAGTTCACCTTCAATATGAATTCACAGCCTTAAATTTAGATGGTTATCTTGAACGATTAAGGCATACTGAAAGTGAAGAATTAAAAGTTCAGATCTCTGCGTATTTAGATAATGTTTTTGACGTAGCTGCTTTGATGGAAGACAGTGAAACAAAAACAGCTGCTTTAGAAAAAGTAGCAGAATTAGAAGATGAATTAGGCCATGTAATATATTTATATATTTACTATAAATTCCATTGGATAATTTATCTTTCTATTTTATTTGATTATTTTAGGCTCATGATAAATTATCTGAAATTGAACGTGAAGCATTAGCAAAATTAGCAACATTGGAAACAGAATTAGTACAAGTTCGAGTAGAAAGAGATGAATTATTTGAATCACGAAAACAAGTTGACGAAGAAGTTACGACATTACGAAGAGTCGTTAAACAACACGAACAAGAATCGAAGAATAGACAGTCAATGCTCGAATCAAAAATTTTAGAATTAGAATCACTTACAAAGTCGTTACCTAAAGGTGCATCAAGTAAGTACCCAAAGAAATTATATAATTGTCATTTGTTATTGATTTTTCTGAATTTATGATTGTTTTTTTAGTCGCAAGTATAGCAGATTTGCTCATATCAAATACTAATTCAGATATAACCATGATAGAAACAAATACACCTGTTGCACCACCACCTCCACCACCTCCTATGATGCCTATGCCGTCACAAGTAACTGTTGCACCTCCTCCACCTCCTTGTCCACCACCACCACCTTCACATAATTCTCCAAAAGTTCCAATATTTGTTCCAACACCACCACCTCCAGCAGGAATGATGCAAGCACCTGATGGAGCTATGACAATTAAACGAAAAGTGCAAACTAAATATAAACTTCCTACATTAAACTGGATCGCTCTAAAACCAAATCAAGTTAGAGGAACAATATTCAATGAATTGGATGATGATAAATTACACAATCAAATTGATTTCACAGATTTTGAAGAGAAGTTTAAAATAGGTATTGGAGGTCCAATGCATAATGGAACCGATGAAGTTGAAGGTCTTTCTACATTCCCAAGTAAAAGATTTAAGAAACCTGAAAATATTTCATTGTTAGAACATACTCGTTTACGAAACATAGGTAATTATTATCGTATAATAATAAATTGATAAATAGTTTAATGCATAATTTGTTTCTTTGTAGCTATATCAAGAAGAAAATTAGAAATGCCTGTAGAAAAAGTAATATCTGCTGTAAATGCACTTGATTTAAAAACACTGCCTTTGGAAAGTGTTGAACTTTTACAAAGAATGATTCCTACAGATCAAGAAGCTAAAGGATATAGAGAATATGTTGCTGAAAAGAAAAATGTTAATTTACTCACAGAGGAAGATAAATTTCTTATGCAGTTATCTAAAGTTGAAAGAATTTCTGCAAAACTTTCAATTATGCATTATATCGGTAACTTCTTTGATAATCTACATTTGATTACTCCTGTAAGTATGTTAGTAAAACAGAACTTTAAAACTAACGTATTTATATATATATATATATATATAAAATAGTCGAAGAAAATTATATATTTTTTTAGCAAGTACATGCTGTGATATCAGGTGCAAGCTCAGTGAAATCTTCAAAGAAATTAAGATCAGTTTTAGAAATAATTCTTGCCTTTGGAAATTATTTAAATAGCAGTAAACGAGGGCCAGCGTATGGATTTAAATTACAATCGTTAGATACATTACTTGATACAAAATCAACTGATAAACGAATTAGTTTATTACATTATATTACTGCAACAATTAGATTTAAATTTCCTGAACTATTAAATTTTGACTCTGAACTTTTATATATTGACAAAGCTGCGACAGGTAAATATTATATATTTTTATTTTCAATTTTGAGCAAAATTTTTTTTTTTTTAATATTTTAGGATTGAATTTGTAAATGAAGGGTTGTAACTATATATATATATTATATTTCTCTTTTAGTGTCTTTAGAAAATGTGATAACAGATGTTGCAGAATTAGAAAAAGGTATGGAACATGTTAGAAAAGAATATGATGTGAAAGGAAAAGGACCACATAGTATAGTACTGAGAGATTTCCTTTCAAATGCAGAAGATAAATTAAAGAGACTGAAAATTGATTCAAAGTCTGCACAAGAAGCATTCCGAGAATGTGTTGAATACTTTGGAGAATCTCCAAGAACAGTTGATGCAAATACATTCTTCTCTCTATTAGTACGATTTGCAAAAGCTTTCAAGGTATTAAAACTTCAAATTAAATTCATTTGCAGTGATTTTTTTACTTGTTTGTAATGTTTTTTAAAGCATTATTGTATTTTGTATGTATTTACTTTTAGGTTGCTGATCAAGAAAATGAACAGAGACGAAGATTGGAACAAGCTGCTTTGGCAGCCTTGAATAAGCCTAACGATCAAGTAATTAAACTCAACAAAATAAATCAAAAGAAGCAACAGGTATGTGTAAAACCAATTATATGTAGACCTGTATTATCTTTACAAAGTATGTAATCATATTTTGACTTTCTTTTGCCCAATGCAAGTAATGTAATGTATTTAATGCCTTATTGCATTTACAAACAAGTACTTATTCTTTAATTGTCTGTAATATTTTCAGTCTATTAAAAAAAATTCAAATATTTTATAAAAAAAATATGAATTTTTACTACAAAATATGGTGCATGAGCCTTGCAAACTTTTCTTGAATTATTTCTGTAATAAATTATATAAGTTTATTATAAAGAAAAGAAATTCTCAGTTATGATTACAGTTTGAAAGTGCTAATTTTTGTTTTCTACTTTTGTAAATTTATTGCATTTATATTGAAATAAGTTTTTGTCAAAAATTAACATATTTTTTATTTAATAAGTAATATTAGAAGATTATATATTATTAGTTGGTTTTTGTTGCATTTCTTTTTAACTTTATATTAATTAATTATTTAGTTTTGTATGAATTATGTATATCAAGTACATAGGATTGATATTAAGTTGAAGTATATTTTCATTGTATTATGATTAAGTTTGTTTTATTGTTAAATATAAAGTTTTGTTTATAAGAAGTCTAAGAATAAAAAAAAAGATTAATGTTCAATATAACATTTTTATTATATTGATATTTGTTTCAATAAAACTTATGTATATAAATTGTATATACTATAAATCAAATTTATTAACAAAAGTATTCATGACAGTAAACTAATCATCAAATTCAGAATTTTTGTTTTCTTTTAAGAAAATGTTGACAAAACGATTTGTCATCATCTATATGAAAAAGATATTGTAATTAATATATTTTTCTACACAATATATTAATTTAATAAGCATTTTTGTCGTTTATTGACCTTGTAAATAAATATAAATATACATGTATATATTTTTAAATTTGATTTAAATTATTTATTAATGCTATGCATGAATAGTTTTTTAACATTTGCATGCTTATTATTTGTTTATAACTAACATTAGACTAATGTTAGATCCGAATGAATTTTCTATTTGTAATTGTTTGTTTATTACATTTAATTTTCAGAATAGATTGATTTTTTGTAATACATACATACCTATATATATTTATATATATATATATATATATATATATATATATATATATATATATATATATATATATATATATATATAATGTTAACACTTACATTGGCATAGTACATTTTGTATATTGTTATAATCATTAAAATTTAATACATTTTTATTTATAATTTTTTATGTTTAGTCTAATATCAAAAAGTGTTGTTTAAAATTTGCAGTCAGATAATGTTAATAAAATGCATTTTATAGTAAATGATACATTTCAAAATTAATTGTATTTGTAAGTGTTAATTAAGATTCCATAAAAAAAAAGATCATGTAAATTATAATCTTAACAGTAATTATATTTAATTTGCATGCTAGATTTTGTACATTTGTATTTAAATGTTATGTATAATTTGTAATAAAATAGTTTCTGTAAATTTGAACACCTTGCTTTTTTTTACACTATATTTATTTATTGCTTGAGCTATTTTATCAATTTTTGGTTTTTTATTGTATTGTATTATACTTTCTTAATCATGTATAATTTTTTATTTTAAGCTTTTTTCTGATTATTTTATCAATTATAATGAAAATGTAGATTAATTGAAATTAATTTGTGTATATTGAAACATTATAATTATTACTGTTTATTGTACAAAATTTGTTGATTGTTTTTTTAACAAATGAAGTGTTTTAAATATTTCTAACACATTTGTAATATTTATTATGTTAGATATATAAAATGTATTATTTAGACAGTTGTAATGCTTTTATACTAAAATTTAGTTATGTTATTTTATTACGTACTGTTTTATACATTGTACTTTAGGAAGCTGTAATCAATGAGCTCAAGAATAAAACTAAGTTAGTAAAAGAGAAAAAGCTTCTTCAGCAAGACGAAGTATATAATGGTGCTCTTGAAGACATTCTTCTCGGTTTGAAAAGTGAGCCTTATCGACGAGCAGACGCCGTGCGACGTAGTCAGAGAAGACGTATAGACAGTAATCGTTTATCTAGAACGATGGAAGAATTCGAATATTGAAAATAAAACGTGTGGTATAAACATATACGTTAGAGTATTGATACTCGCTTGTAATCAGTGTCTCTCTGTTTTTGAAGAGTAATATTTTGCATGTTTAGTGTCGAGTGGTCTAATTATTTTTTTATTATTAAATACGTACCATTGTAATGTTAAAATATAAATCAAAGTAATTTTTTATTCGTTTATAAAAAAAATGATTTTATAATGATTACCATGTATCATATTGTTATTTGAATTCACAATTTATAAAGAATTAATATTTAAAGTTTTAATTTAAAAAAGAAAGGATATATAAATATATATAAGTAGCTGGGTGTAGTTAGAATTTTATACTCTTCAGAAATGTGATTTTGTTAATTAAGATTGTTATATTAAAATGTTTTGTAAATTATAGTTAGTACATAACTTTTACATTAATCTTTATTGAAATATGTTTTATAACATTTTTATGACAAAAATGTACATTGGTGCTTTGTACTGAATTTTAATTATTAAACAATTTCTGTAAAAGAATGTTTGTATTTTTGTAATTTTAATTTTTGAAAATTGTTTTTATAAAAGGTAAGTGCTTTAACAGTTTTTGTATAGGATGGGATTACTGGGGATTGAGTAGGGTTCATCAGAGATTAAGAAGACTACTCAGGCTCTTTGAAATTTTTCTTGAGATAAAAAAACTATTAAGCAGAAATCTGACAGAAGAAATTCAGCTAGTCAAAGGGTTAATAGCTCCAGGTACAGTGAAGATACCAGAAAAGTAATAAAAAAATAGCTCAACTTGAAACTTGATTTTTTTTTAAAAGTTTTTCTGTGTATAAAACAATACATAGTGTAAAACTATAAATTAACATGTTTTATTATATAAAGGATCATCCAAATGTAACACATTTGTTTTATGGAAAAGAAATGTGTATAGTTTTTGTTTCTTTTTAATAAAACAAATTTAAGTGTCCATTTTGATGACCCTCCTATATATCTCAATTTTTATTATATACATATAAACAAAACTGGAAAAGACGTACTTACTAGATAATCGATTACAAAAAAAATACTGAAAAAGTGATTTTATTGTTTTTAAATTAATATTTTTACATTATCATTGATTAAAATTAAAATAGTTAAAAAATAAAAATATCAAATAAATTCACTTAATAACATTCTTCTTAAAAAAATAACTTAATTTTCCTCAATAGATATCTGACTATCGTCATTTCCCTGAGAATCTAGGGCATCATCTTTAATAAAAGAACTTATTTCATTTGTATTTGATACCAAAGAACTTTTTGTTGAATTATCTTCCATATTATTTTGTTGTTTCAGATATTCTTCAAGATCCTTCCAAGGATCTTCAACCATTGAACGATTGTAATATAATGATATATCTTTTTGATTTGTAGTACTAAAATTCTAAATTAATTTTATAATTGTCTGGATTATAATTAGTGTTTTCTGTTTACCTTGAAGTTATGATTAAATCGAGGTTTCATTTGCTTATTGCTACTGTCTGGATTTGAACTTTCCGAAGATTCACCGCAAAAGGGAATGAATTTTTTTTTCCATTTGATATTTTTTTGCTTACTTAATCTTACTGGACTACTAAATCCAAGAGGATTAAAATTCTTTGGACACGAATTAAAGTTTTTGTGAATTGTTTGATTATAATATATATTATGGTCTGTTTTATTCTGTCTATTAAACATTATTTACAATAAAAAAAAATACAGCAATATATAGCAATTAATTTAAATTTTATAACTTTCAAAAATATTTGTTGTAAACATCTCTAAAATACAACGCAATGACAGCTTAAGGCTACGTTTAATAAATAACTTTGACTAGTGAACAGAAAAATACTTTTTAAAAAGTATTTAAAATATATTATGATAATTCAGTAATTCAATAAAAAAAAATTATATACTATGAATTATTTTATAAATATATAAAAATAAAATGACATTATTTTAAAATTTCTAAATTAATTGCTCAAAAATAACATTGATTTAACTAACATTTATTTATCAAAAATTATAAAGAAATAATTGTGAATTTCAAAAAACAATGTTTTTCAACTAAACATTTTTTTTATAATTAAATGCATTCCATTTGTGATTACTTGCAACTTTCAATCGCATCAAACAAACGCAGTATTATTGAACGCAGTCAATAAACATACCCAATTCCAGAATTTTCTCGTCATTCGTTTATGAACTTACATGTGAGTGTGTTGTATATTTGTACAGTTTAGAAACCGGTATAATGGATCAAGTAAGTATTTTAATTCTTATAATTGATTTAATTAATTAAAATAATAAAGAAAATAAAAGAGTAATTGTATATTACTATTTCTATATAATAACTTTCTTTTCATCATCAGGTAACCGCTCTTAAGGATAAAGGAAATGCTGCACTTAATGCTGGAAATTTTCTAGATGCTGTTAAATGTTATACTGAAGCAATTTCATTAGATCAAAATAACCATGTCTTGTTTTCAAATCGTTCTGCTGCATATGCTAAAGCAGGTAAATATGATTTGGCTTTAGAAGATGCTAATAAAACAGTTCAAATTAAACCTGACTGGGGCAAAGGATATTCAAGAAAAGGATCAGCATTAGCATACTTAGGTCGTCATGAAGATGCCATAGCAGCATACCAAGAAGGATTAAAACATGATCCGACGAATGCTCAATTAAAAGAGGGTATTGCAGAAGTACAATCTCAACAAGCGAAAAAGATGAATGATATGACGAATCCTTTTAACTCGCCGGATTTATTTGTAAAATTGAGAGCTGATCCTAGAACTAGAGCGTATCTAGATGATCCAGAATATGTTAAATTATTACAAGATCTTCGAAATAATCCGAATAGTCTAAGTATAAGATTACAAGATCCAAGAATTTTATCTACTTTAAGTGTCTTACTAGGAGTAGATCTTGCAGAAGAACCTTCAGAACCAATGGATGTTGATCCACCACCACGAAAAAATCCAGAACCAGAAAAACCAAAACCATCAAAACCTGAACAAAACTTACCTGAAAATAAAAAGTTAGCACAACATGAAAAAGAATTAGGAAATGAAGCATACAAAAAGAAAATCTTTGATGTTGCTATTTCACATTATCTTAAAGCTATAGAACATGACCCGACTGATATTACATTTTATAATAATTTATCTGCTGTATATTTTGAACAAAAAGATTATAAAAGATGCATAGAAAACTGTGAAAAAGGTATTGAAATAGGTAGAGAAAATAGGGCAGATTTTAAATTAATTGCAAAAGCATTCACACGAATCGGAAATGCTTATAAAAAAATGGAAGACTGGCATTCTGCAAAGACGTGCTATGAAAAATCCATGTCTGAACATCGAACACCGGAAATAAAAACTTTGATTTCGGAAGTTGAACATAGAATCAAAGAAGAGGAAAGAAAAGCTTATGTCGACCCGGTTAAAGCAGAAGAAGAAAAAGAACTTGGAAATGAATTATTTAAAAAAGGAGACTATGCGAATGCTGTGAAACATTATACTGAAGCCATTAAAAGAAATCCAGATGAAGCAAAATTTTATAGTAACAGAGCAGCTTGTTATACAAAATTAGCTGCTTTTGATCTAGGTCTTAAAGATTGTGAAAAATGTGTAGAACTCGATCCAAAATTCATAAAAGGTTGGATTAGAAAAGGCAGTATTTTACAGGTGGATTTTAAGTTATTTAGATTATATTTACTTTATTTAATGACGGTTTGTCTTTAACTCTAGGGAATGCAACAACCTACTAAAGCTTTATCAGCTTTCCAAAAAGCCTTAGAAATAGATCCCACAAACGCAGAAGCAATTAACGGCTATCGTACTTGCTCTACCGATACTTCAAACGATCCACAATCTATCAGAGCCCGCGCCATGGCCGATCCCGAAGTGCAAGCCATACTGCGTGATCCTGCCATGCGAATTATTCTTGAACAAATGCAGAATGATCCTAAAGCTTTACAAGAGTAAGTACTGTGATAACTTTATTGTGTGTATTTTCTATAATCTTTTATTTATCTTTCAGTCATCTAAAAAATCCTGACATAGCTGCAAAAATACAGAAACTTTTAGAATCTGGTCTCATAGCAATTCATTAAACTATGAGAAAGTATCATCGTAGATATTCCATGAAGGCGAATACATGTATGAATAATGATACTTTTATATTTAGCATAATAATAAGTTAATATGTATTATTCGTAATGTAATTGTTGTTTTTGTAATAATTTTGCAGTTCTGAGAAGTGCTTAACATTTTCTGTTCTCTTATCAAGTCTATTTTATATTAATATGTTGGTTAATTTCATTAAGTTCATTGAGCTTTAAATTGTAAAAAATCATTGAAATTGTATTTTAGTATGAATTTCATTAATATTATTTTGTTCAATAAAAGCTGTACAAAATATGAAAGTTTTTTATTAATATTTATGTGCATATAGAATGTGTGTGTGTGTATGTATGTATGTGTATATATATATATATATATATATATATATATACATATATATATATATATATATATATATTTTTTTACATAAAAGTTTAATTACTACAACTAAAAAAAATCTAAAATTTACAATAATACTCTGTTAAAGAGAAAAAAAATGCATTTTAGTTATGTGTATTAATTTATGAATTAATTAAATATGATAAAAAGATACTATTCTGATATAAAAAAAATGGTTCTCTGCCTTTATTAAAATAAATTGGTATGAAATAGTTAAGTATGTAAAAATAAAAGATTAAATAATAGTCTGTTTTTAGTTTATTATTAATATATATTGTATGAGTATCATAATTATAAATTGTTGAGTTATATTTAAATACATAATAGAAATTAAAATACTATTATGTATTATTTGATAATACATAATAGTATATTTGATAATACGTAATTGATAATTTGATTTTTGTATCGTCAAATATGACATAACTTTTTTAAAAAAGGTTTATTTAATTTACCCGCTTTTAAGAAATTGCGCCATCAATAATAAACGGCAGAAAAAGTAACTTTTAAGGCGACGTCAAGTCGGCAGGTCGGTTGTTCGTAAACCACCAAACCGTTTGTTGTTCGCGTCAGAAAATTAAACTTTTTCAAATTTTCAGAGAAATAAGTATTCAAGCAAATAGTTTATTCGTTGCATAAGTGTTTTTATATTTGAGGTGAGTTTGTGCACTTTTATGTCACTGTTTGATTATCATCAAACGTTTGTGAGTACTTACGTACATTTTTATGGGTTGTTGAGACGCGATTTTTTTATTTTAGTTTTATACATGAACACAAGGAAATGCTAAGTATGAAATGTGTTAACATTTTTGTGCCTGTTTAGATTTAAATATATCGTTTTTATTTTATAACCCACTAAAAATCATCATTCAATAAAAAAATTATTTTACCAGTGACTCATTCTTCTATGCTCGTTTTCTGTGAACTGTTTTCTGAATCATTAATAATAAATTAACAGTTTTTTAATTTGAAATACTGATTTAAAACGAGTTGTAGTAGAAGTTTGAAATGTTTGAAAATTATATATTTATTAATTTTTATGGTTAACTTCTTATTTTTATACTTTCATTTTTATCATAATTATTAAAAATATCTTTTTATGCAGATAATGAATAAGTTTTTTTATCATTTTACAGTAAAATGGATACAGATGAAGCAGAATCATCCAGCAGTGGACCAATGTCTTCTTTAAATAGTTTATTTTCATTTACATCTCCTGCTGTGAAAAAATTACTCGGATGGAAACAAGGAGACGAAGAAGAGAAATGGGCAGAGAAAGCCGTAGACAGTTTAGTAAAAAAGTTGAAGAAGCGTAAAGGAGCGATCGAAGAATTAGAACGTGCTTTGTCGTGCCCGGGGACGCCGAGTAAATGTGTTACGATTCCTCGTTCTTTAGACGGACGATTGCAAGTATCTCACCGAAAAGGGTTACCTCACGTCATATACTGCAGAGTATGGCGTTGGCCGGATCTTCAGAGTCATCATGAGTTGAAACCTCTAGAACTCTGCCAATTTCCATTCTCGGCCAAACAGAAAGAAGTTTGTATTAATCCTTATCATTATAAAAGAGTGGAAAGTCCTGTACTACCTCCAGTGTTGGTTCCTCGCCATTCAGAATTTGCTCCTGGTCATTCACTTCTTCCATTTCAACAAATACCTGAGCCGAATATGCCACACAATGTCAGTTATTCATCTACGGGATTCAATTCATCGCATTTAAGTCCTAATTCACCGATGTCCTCTGTTCCTAGTCCAGGTTCAGTGAATTCAAATCCTCAGAGTCCTTATTCTGGTTTACCAGAAACACCTCCTCCAGCATATAGTCCCCCAGAAGATGGAAATCAACCGCCTAATAATAATCCAGATCCAAATATGGATACCGGTATGGGAGAAGTGGCACCGGTCAGCTATCAAGAACCACCGTATTGGGCTAGTATTGCTTATTATGAGCTAAATTGTCGTGTGGGAGAAGTATTTCATTGCAATTCTCATTCGGTTATCGTCGATGGTTTTACAAATCCTAGTAACAATTCAGATAGATTTTGTCTAGGGCAGCTGAGTAATGTTAATCGTAATTCTACTATTGAAAACACAAGACGGCATATTGGAAAAGGTGTTCATTTGTATTATGTCGGAGGCGAAGTTTACGCCGAATGTTTATCGGACTCTGCCATATTTGTTCAATCTCGAAACTGTAACCATCATCATGGTTTTCATCCTTCGACTGTTTGCAAGATTCCTCCTGGGTGTTCATTAAAAATTTTTAACAACCAAGAATTTGCACAGCTGCTTTCACAATCTGTAAATCATGGTTTTGAAGCTGTGTATGAATTGACTAAAATGTGCACCATTCGTATGAGTTTTGTTAAAGGTTGGGGTGCTGAGTATCACCGGCAGGATGTTACAAGTACGCCATGTTGGATAGAAATTCATTTACATGGGCCGTTGCAATGGTTAGATAAAGTGCTCACTCAAATGGGTTCTCCTCATAATGCTATTAGTTCAGTGTCATGAACAATAAAATGTTTGATATATGTAGATTTAAATTTAGTAGAGAACCAAAATGAGTGGTCAAACTTTGCTATTAAAATGTAAAATGTGACAAATATGATATAGTTTAAAAATAGTACATATTAGCACATTAATTGCTTGAATTTTAACAACAGGAATTCAGGTTTTCAAAGATATTACTATTTAACTAAAGTGCATGTGTGTGAATATGTATGTATGTATGTATGTGTGTATATATATATATATATATATGAATGTATGTATATGTACATACAGACATACTCACACATTCATGTACACATACACAAGCATATGTTTATCTTTGAAAAGAGTGTTTGTATGATTTTTTTACTTGAGGACACTGAAAAGTATAATAATGTGAAATGTTCATTTTTATTGTTAGTCTTTTTATTTATAACTGCATTTAAGATAAAGGTTATAAATATACAATAACATTTATGTTTATGAAAAATATATAGTCAAGTTCAAAATAAGTACCTAAGGTAAAAATTAATAAAAGTATTTATAAATCACAACTAAAACAACTGTTATATAACTGAAAAATGTTTGTGTTTAGAAAAATATATAAATTCAGTACTCAAATAATATTTGAACTTGTAAAAAAGAATGAACATAATTTTCGTATATTACAAATAATAGTTTTGAAATGTAATTTTAAAAATGTATCGTTATTGTGATCTAAGAGCGATTAATTGATGTGTAAAAACTAAGTATGTACTCACAATTATTGCATTATAAAAATTATCATTCGTCCTATTTAGAAGTGAACACTATTATGATGAACATTAATATTTAGTAATCGATCACTCTAATAGGTAAAATTGTTTAAAGAAACAAAATAATCAAAATTTTGATCCAAAGAAAGTCAATCCATTCTTTATTTAAGTAAAATATAACTATATTTAATTTTCAATTATATTTTAGTTTTAAATAACATTCGTAATAATATGTAGTTGTCATTAATATTTTTTTTTTTTTTTAGAGCGGTTGAATTTGATGTTTTTTTTTATAATTTTATATGTTTTTTTATTATGTTTATAATTAAAGTGTTTTTCAAATTTTATGCTTATGTTGTATATATTTTGATATTTAAATCAAGTTTTATATTAACTAAATTATATTTTATTTAGTTAATCATTGCTATTATCGGTCATTCATATGATAAAAATTATATAATAGATTTAGAATTGTTAAGGAAATTTTATATAAAATTAATGTTTTAAAAGTATTTTTCCATAAGAGGAAAATCGTTAAAGATCTCGTAAGTTTACTGTGTTGTGGTAATATATAATATATGATACAAATTTAAATCGTAAAATCAAAGAATATGTATATATTGAAATTATATTAATAAATGCCATTGTATTTTTGGATGCAATCATTAGTTTAAGTATATTTCATTTAATTTAAAGCAAGTATTTTGTATTTTAATCAGAAATGGAATTTCTGTAATGGCTGTAAATTGTTTTTATTATGTTGTTTTATTAATAAATTAAAAATAATGTGTAGAAGACTGTTTATGATATGCATCAGATATATAAATGTATATAATGACAATTTGCTCTTATCAATTTATTTAAAACATATCAATGAAATGAAACAAAACGATTTAATTTTTTATTATAATTGCAAACAACAAAGCAGTCTTCTATGTACTGATATACATATTTCATAACATATACAATGATATCTATTACCATATTGCCATGTTTTTTTTATATGTAAAAAAAATGAAGTTACATTTGATATTAATTTCATTTTGGTTTTATTGATATTTTTAGATCGATTCAAGAAGTTTGTTCATTGTTTTTATTTTAATTTCATTCAATGCTGCATAACGATTGCAAGATTTCAATATAGTGTGTAAATTTTATTTTTATGTCTAATTATAATTATAGAGTGCATTGATATCAAAACAATAATAAATTTTATATTTTTTGTGTGATTGTGTTCCTCTGTTGTTTGAATGCTGATTTCAGATTGTTTTAAAATTCGTGTAAATGGGTGTAACTTGTATAAAAAGTATTGCTGTATGCAATGGATATAAATAATATTAGTCTAAAAATCATGTGTGAAATAAAATTATGTAATGTTAAAAAATTGTTGTAAGTGATGTGTTGTCTTTGTAAAAAAATGTTTTGTATTCATATTTTTTAGGTCATGCAAGATAAAATGGATGAAAATTTTATTTGTATACACAATCATGCTATGTTTTAGTGATTTTTCCAAATACACATACACATGTTATGTTATATATTTTTTATTTTACATATATCCCATATTTAATATTTTGTTTATATATATATAATATATATCTTATTAATCCAATTATATATATTTAATAAATATGTATAATTATGAGATTGCAATTAAGTTCTAAATTAATTTTAATTTTCTTTGTATTCTCATATAGAAATACATTTTTATTTCAGTTCAGACTTGTTTAAAAGAATCCAATATATTTTTACATTGGATAATGTGATTACACAACAAATTTAATCCTTTAATTTTTACAATACTCATGAGATTCAAGTAGTACTCAAGTAATATTGTAATATAGCAAATGTAGTCAATTATTTATAATACTTTGTTTATATTTTGTACGTTTTGTTATAGACATTTTGATTTTAATAATATATCTTAGTGTTTGAAAAGAATGCCCCAATTTTCAAAAAGGAATAAAGTAAGTTAATTTTTAAAATCATATAGAACAAAATTTTAGGGTTAATATTTGGATATTATATAGTTATATAATCTCCATATACTCGTATATTAATGTAAAATATATATCATGAATATATTTAATTTTATTCTTTTGATATTATATTTCATTAATGTTTTATTACATATTAACATTATTTTATCAATAACGAATTTTATTTTTTAATCATACATGAAATTGGAAAGTTATTAAAATTATGTAATAAAAAATGTGATATATTCTTTTGTTGTAATTGTCCTATATTTATAATCTTTATTGAGATTTGTCAGAGTGCGATTAATGTATAAGATCTTAATGAATTTTTAATGATTCAATAGATGGGTTGACCATACTGTAAATTATAATGAAAAAAATCTAGTAGGAGATTGTAATAGATTAAATGCAATCATTAAATTTTAAGAAAATGATTAGTTTTAATTAAAAAAAATTACATTTATTTTTTAAATATTGATTCTTAAATTATAAATTAATTTAAATTGAAAATCCGAAGAGTTGCAAGATAACACCAATTTTATTAACTTAGAAGTAAAACTAGAAAAATCAACAGATAGCAAACATGATGTTATCAGAGTTAAAGCAGATAGATCAGAGTTATATTTTAATTGATCAATATTGTATAAAAAAATATAGAAAATCGAAATTTTATAGAAAAAATATGAAGATTATAATTCATTTAATACATATTTCATACATTTGTTATTATTATTTATGTTTGCTAATAGGATTTTCTAAACATTTTCTTTCTTTTTTTCATCTTGATAGTTAATTAATTTTGTGTTTAATAAAAATTAAAACTTAATTTTATATAATGCCATACGGAATTTCTTTGAAATTTGTAATTTAAGACTTTGTAAGAAATACTCGTCTATTTTTCAGTTATAGTAATATTTTTGTCTTTTAAAATCTTTTAATTATTTTAAAATTATACTGCAGAATTACAATAAATAATTTTAGTATTAACTTTTTTGAATACATTTAAAAATAATATATCTTATTAAATATTTATAATATTGCATATATATATATATATATATATATATATATATATATATATATATATATATATATATATATATATTAGGTTATTCTGGTCTTTTGAATTTCGCATATGTACAAAAAAAAAAAAAAAGGGAAGGGAGATATTTGCCAACCTATATATATATATATATATATATATATATATATATATATATATATATATATATATATATACATACTTTGTAGCACATAAGTCATGGCACACATGAGTAACGCAATTTATTGATATAATTCAATGAAGTTAAATTAAAAAAAATATATTTAATTTAACGACTTCATTGAATTATATCAATAAATTGCTTATGTTACCCATGTTTAATTTGAATTTTTAATTTTTGACATACATTTTATAGCATTTCGTCCTTCTGGAATTTTTAAGAAAATTTTATTAATCCTGTTTTTTATTTTTCACGCACACACACGTATACTCGTATATATATATATATATATATATATATATATATATATATATATATATATATATATATATAGCAAAAATTCTTATAACACTACACACAAACGTAGATAGCACAATAATAAAATAAATCGTAATTTCGTTTTTTTAATACAAAAATCGTCTAAAGTACTTCATTATTTTAAAAATGTCATGTTTATTAAAATATTTCAAATTATAAAGGTTATCTGTAATAACACTACGTTTAACAGGAAATTATAAAATGAGAAAAACCGCGTCGAATTAAGTTCGTTAAAAATTCTCCTATATTGTCTAATATTTTTTTTTGTAGAATTAGTTAAATATTTTTTATTGTGGGCTATAATAAATTTTGAGTGAACGATGCTACTAAATCAAATTATTAAAAATATTATATTATAATATTTTTATAACATTTCGCGAAAAAAAATTAGTTACAAAATGGTGTTTATGAACAATTTTTATTTAATTGTTCTTACTTTGAATTTAAAAGCTTTTATTTAGAAAAGTATTGATTTGAGAATATTAGAACATAGAATATTTCAGGCCCGAACAGTTCTATGATATGTTTCACTTTCATCAACCTTTTTTTTGTAATTTTTCAATTTAATTTCTGTATAATTATTTTTACTATAGAAAAGAGATCTTTTTCGATTAAAATCTTCTATGCTGGATTTTCTATAAGTTCTTTAAAAGTTCTAATTAAAATTGCAAGTTTCCGTTTATTTCCTAAACTTTCATTCTGTTTTATCATTTCACTAAAATTGTCCCATTCTGGAATATTTATTTTGTACGAAACTAGCAGATTTTTCTGAATGCAGCCTGTGTTTTGCGTTTTTATTATTGAATTTGGATTCCATATACTTATACAGTATAACAGTCCCACTAAATTCATATATATTTTTTTAATTATTGCGTTTCTTAATTGTCTTCTATAAAATTAAGTTTTTTAAAATCTTTATTAATTATATTGAAAATATGTTCATTTCAAGATTACTATATTGTAATTTCAAGTATAATACAAATTATAATCATTCACATCAACTGTATAAGTGTTTATGTATCGAGAATTGAAAATGAAGTGTTCTGACGATGAGGACATGGCCATCAAAACACGCATCAGCGAATAAAGTGAACAATAAATTATTGCTGACTGCTTTTAAAAAATCACTTTATTGGATACGTTTACAGAATCCTGTGATGTTAGGGCGAGAGTGATTTATTTGTATGAAAGTGACTTGGTCACAGTACTAAAACGAATAATGATTCCAAGATATTTTTATAAATCAAATACTAATATATTTATTCTTTCTACAGAATAGGATGATTTTTTGTTTGCTATTTTTAATAGATTTTTTTATTTGTTTAATTTAATGTCAGTATTATTTCTAAGGATGGGTTATGAATATTTATGAGATTTAGTCTATTTTGATTGTATGAAGGGGTTACACAATTAATAACGAAACTGTAACAGCAAATGAATTCAGGGTTTTTCAATATGAGTGACGTGATCAACAATGAATGTATGTGTATATTTAAATGGATATATATATATATATATATATATATATATATATGTATGTATGTATGTATGTATGTATGTATGTGTGTGTGTGTGTGTGTATGTATATTTGAGTATGACGTTTTTGTTGAAAATTTACAAAACTGTAACTGTGTCTTATGAATAAAACAATTCACCTTTTACAGCGTTTGCGATATGATACCAAGGTTAAAATGAATACAATACTTGTTTATAAATATTACGTAAACGGCAGGTAATGTACAATGCGGTACACGAAACCTGTTCAATTAGTATTATGATAATAAAATTAATTGTGCTCGTCGCGATGTTCCGTGCCATTGCGATGAGGAATATTACTAGACTATCACGTAGTCAATCCTCATTTTTTTTTCTGTTTATCATTGAGTTAGTGATCGGTGATTGCTTCGAATTGTCGTGCGAAACGTGAGCGCACCTTTGAAAGTTTGAATTACGCGTTTCGAATCGAACGAGAACTCGATACGATTCGAACGACTTTTAAACATTTAGATGCATATAAGCTTATCGATATAAACAAATAGAATGAGTGTTTATAGAATTCGTGTGTGTGAAGTTTGTGTGTGAGTGCGCGAGTGAAGTGGCCAAAATTGATACGTTTTTAGTTTATTGCTAACATGCGTTCGAACAGACTGTGTGTACAAATAACACGTGGTTAACATGTGTGTAGGTATATTGTACGTGGATTTTAAATGTTTGAATTCGTAGGTAGGTGTTTATTTAATGTTTATTCTTCTTCGATATCTTCGGATAAGAGTTTTTAATGTTAATTCGATTCGATACACATGTATATTGTTATTTTCGTGTTGAAAAACGTGACAGTTATGAACATATAAACTTTTATTATCAAACTTGTTTCCTTTAAAATTTATCGACATTTTCCTTTTAAATAAATATTTTATACATTTTTTTTACAGCCAAGCATGCATATATTTTATAGTTATTATATTTGTACTATATTACTATAAGGTATTTAAAATTAATTTAATAACTAATAATTTCTATTTTAGACATTGAACGTTATGTATATATATATATTTATATAAACATTTCTAAATATAAGATCTCTTTCCTGTATTTTATGTCATTACTAGTTTCAACAGTTTGAATAATATTATCTTTGTTACTTAAGGTGTTTATGTAAATAAGAAATATTATATTTGAGTAATGAGAATAATATTCTAAATTTATACTAGTGTTCATAAAATTACCTGAAAGTAGTACAAAATAATCGGCATTGGCATTAATACAAGAGACACGAAAAAAAGTGATCTAATGTATCATATTTAAAAAATTACAGAAATGAAAGTACGGGAATTGATATAAACAATATATATATATATATATATATATATATATATATATATATATATATATATATATATATATATATATATATATATATATATATATATATGCATATCGTTATATCAGAAGAGATCTATTAAATTTTTCTATATTTCGATATAAATAATTCACTTTCGACTAATCAGTTTAATAGCACCCCGAAAAATATTTAGTATGTAAAAGGCTTAAAAAAATCATCAAATAGATTTTAATTTTTTGCAGAAATTAATTTTATAAATTAAATTTATAAAATTAATCTCAATACTTCCATTAAAATTTATTACATATTTAAGAACGGAAATTTTTTTTAAAAAAGAAATAATATGAATAATTATTTTTTTATAAAAACAAGCATAGATAATTAATTATTAAAGAAAATCAAGCGTAAAGTATTTTTTAAAACAAATTCGTAAAGAAAACTCTTGTCAGAAGCCAAAAAAATAGATTATTTTTTTAAAAAAAATGCAGTTCTTTTAATAGGACTATTAAAAGAAAATGAAATGATGGTTTTGAAATCATTCATTATTTTGTTAGGATATATTGAAAAGTATGGAAAAATATGTTACGATACAGATTCAACAACAACTTGCAAAATTGTGAAATTGTTCGCGATTTCTCAAATTTTGCCAGTTCTGCTTGAAAAATTACAAATAAAATCTGATACTTGGTAAGCGTGTCCACTGATGAAAGAATAATAAACTTATGTTCAAATATCTAGTAACAAAAACACTGAAGAAACGTTGAATTTTTATTTTGTGAAATAAAACAACCCGATTTATTTTACAAAGGTATCATAAGTTGATTCGATTAATTAACAAATAATTTATTTGCGGAAAAATTATGAAAAAATCACTGATTTCAGTGGATGTTTGATATATATATATATTCTTATCTGATACATTTTTAAAAGACAAAAAATTAATCGTCAACATAACATTAAATAAATTAATAACATTTACAATTAAAATGTCATTGTAGATAATTATTAAGGGGTTATACGCAGTTGCGAGGCGCAAAAACGACGTTTTTTTAGGAATTTTTTTTAGAAACAGTATTTATTTTGCAATTACAAATTATGGTTATTTGAGTAGATCCTACTTTCAAGAATAAAATAACATGTCGATCATAAAAAAATATTGAAGTGCACCGCTCCTGCAGACGATGTCCCGAACGACCTCCAAAAAAAGGCGCTTGGCGGTGATCTCCATATTAGCGGTTTGGATTATTTGAAATCAAAAAATATGGTCAATTCTTTTAAAGGATAGATTAATGCAGGTATTGAACGAAGGAATAATAAAAATTTTCATTTTTGACAAAATGGCGTCTACTTGAAAAAAATTTTTCGTTTTTTACTAAAATTTTCGCTCCAAATTGTTTAAAAAAATAGTAATAATTTTTGTAAACCTTATTCCTTCGTTCAATACCTGAGGAATATATTTGAGAAGATTGTGTGAAAATTTGAGACCGATCGGTTCAGCCATTTCTGAGATATCGAGATCACCGACTATGAAAACACCGTTTTGAGATAAACGCGTTTGAAGTTTCGAAAGTAGTTTACACATAGTTAAAAATTACTTACAAATTCAGGTGTATGTCCGAAAATATTTATCGGATTTACTTCAAATTTTCAGAGAATATACTCAAATATATGTGCATTCCGAAAATGCAAAAAAATAAAATCGATTTTTTGAAATTTCTAATTGCGTATAACCCCTTAAGAAAAAAATGTTCCTTATTGGAAATTCCATCATTGGATTTGCAGTTTTAAATAAGCCTATTGCTATTTTTACTATTATTAAAAAAAAAATAAAACTGTTGAAAACTATCGATCATAAACTAATTATCATCTTCATATTTTTTAAAAAAATATTCCTAAATACATACCAGCGACTTTTTAAGTTCTGTTATAGAATAATCTGTTAATTACTTACATGGCCATTCTTATTTGAGACACGTTCAAGTGTTATTATTCGAATGACATTTCTTTATACTTCGTGAACATTGGAAATGTTATTTTTAAGAATAAGTAAGAGAAATCTTATAAATAAATTAAACAAACTGAAATTCTTGTTAACAATGAATATACTTCTATAAAACCTATTCACTAATTTCTCTTTAACTAAAAGAGTACATAATTCAGTTTCTTAGATAAATGAACTCAATATTAATATTTTATTTTTATATGAAAATCTTGACAGGTTTATTGAATTATAAAATTTATTATAATCTGAAATAATATTCTTATGTTAAAAATTTCAATTTTTTATCCGTTCATTTTTCAAGTATATACTTTTTGAATGCTAGACATTTATTCATATTCTCTCGAGAAATTTAATCTTGCGTATATAATTTTTATACAAAATATGTTAATAAAACTATTTGAAATAAGGTATACTTTTTTATTTTATATGTATATAATTCTTATTCTGAACAGGAATTATGCAGAATTATAAAAAATACATATAAATCTTTACGAATAAAACAGATACTATAATTTTTTTAATGTCTAATTATTTGAAAATAAATTATGCTACATGTACAGAATATTTTTTTCCAGTATCATTCTTTTTATTGATAATAATAAATATAATTTGACGAAAATTAAATTTTAAGCCTAATAAGAAATATTTCAATGCGGTTCTGTTACATTAGGTATAATTTTATTATAAATAACTTTCTATCAATATTTGGGTTTTTTGTTATTTGGGTTTTTTGTAATTTTTCCCAAATCGCGAATGAGGATCAAAATTATGAGAGGAACTAGAAACAACCATAAGAGGACACATGGCAATAGTAGGGACATGTCCCCGGGTATGCCAGAGAAAAGAGGCTCGAAACCACCAGAAGGCGAACAACATCCAAATGCTAAAAAAAAAATCTTTCTATCAGTGTTATCGTTTTCAGACACTTATCACTTTTTTTAAATAAATTCAAGTTCAATTATTATATTGGTATTATAAAAAGTATTATATTTAATTGTCGATTACAGTTCGTTTAAATATTAATATAATTTATTTTTTAAAAACAATGAAAAGAAATTATTTTACTGGAAATAACATATTTTTATATATAATTGGAATTTTTGTTCTGTTTATCTTCACTATCAAATATTTTTTATATATTCTGTCAATCAGTCGAAAAAAAATCAGTAACAAAATCTTGTGTAATTAAAAGCTCATCTTCAACAGATACTTATTAATGCGATTATTATTAATTAATTTGAAAATTTGATCTGCTTAATAAATATAAATTTTTATCTCGAATTATTAGTAATTAAATAGCGTAAAGTATAGATTAAATTTTTTGTCGTTTAAACGTAGAGAAATATTTAATTTTTTTCTCAATTGGAGTTAATTATTTTATTCACTTTTTCTCTAAATATTTATTGTGTATTAATGAGTTTATATATATATATATATATATATATATATATATATATATATATATATATATATTTTATATTAATTCAAATTAAAATGATTTATGTCTATAACACTATTAACATTTGATTATTGAAAGTAACTTACGTGTTTTTATAACAGAAAAAGTGTTAACGGTTCATATGACGACAAAAAATTGAATATTTTCAAATCATAACAGCTCCGAGGTATAATAAACACACGTTAACTATTAATAAGAATTGATCTATTTATTATTTTAATATGTAAATAAATTATAACAGTGTGTAGTTTCGTTTGTGGTTGCAACAATTATAGTTTTTGTTATAATATATTCTTTTACTGGTGATGAAATGTAGTTGAAATAAAAAGTAACAAACTATAAAAAAATAAAACATATATATATATATATATATATATATATATATATATATATATATATATATATATATATATATAATAATAATAATAATAAGCTTACATTTAAATTTTCTGTCTTAAAGATTTAATATTTAGTTTAGTTGATTATTGTGAATTTAAATATTGCTTTTTATTGTTTGTATTGTTCTTCTACAGAAAAAAAATTACAAAAACATGTACTTATGTATTATATAAGATAAAATAACTGCTTTCTTCAAATAACACTTTTGAAAATAGAGTAAAGAGAGAAATCAATAAAAATTAAAATTTTATTCTTTTTTGTAAATTCTAAAACTGATATAATTCATATTATATCCTATTAATCCTGATATCATAATTGATATTTTAAAGAAACTTATTAGAATTATTTTTTTAATTAATTTTTTATTATTTTCTTTATAAAGTGCCAATGTATTGATACTATTTAGATAATTGTCATTTAAAAACCTGTTTTATGTTATCGTATTTGTGATTTGTATTTAATCAGATAATATTTAATTCAAATAATCAATTTAGCAATAGTTTTCATTTTTTTAAAACATTTTTTGTATATGTATATCTATCATATATTATCTTTATTACATATTTATTACTATCAATCATCAGTAATTAGAAAGATATTAAAGAAACACACTTCAATTTATTTAGTATTTTAATACCTTAAATACAATAATTGGATTATATTTTTGTTGATAATTTACAGTATAGATAACTTAAACTTCTTTTGAAAAGAACAGTTATTATTAGTTGATATAATGGTATTTAACCCTCTAAGAGTTTCAAATAGTCTGCTATTAGTTTTACATAAGCGATAAGCATTTGCTCATTTTCTTTATATTTGTGATTCGTAGAACTTACAGTAACTGGTCTGAACTTGCAAAAGTATATATATATATATATATATATATATATATATATATATATATATATATATATATATATAAACATTTGCAAGTCCAAACTAGTTATTACAAATTCCATATATAATTGTTTAAATGAATATTAAATGCTATTGTAGTTTTGGAAATTCTTATTTTAATTGAATATTCATTATCTGCGTCGAAATTTATTTTATTGTTAAATTTTAGTTACGTTTGTAGTTTAACAACTTTACTATTATTATAATAATGTTTATTAAATAGTTAACCGAACTGTGTTAAAAAGGAATCACAGTACATCAAAATTCAAAGGAATGTAATTTGTCAATATTTATATACGCATATGCATACATATGAATATGTAAAAATTTCTGTAGATTTGTATTAATTATGGAAATTCAAATTAGTTCCGTTTTAAATTACAGTCGATTTAATGATCGGCGTATTAATATTTGCATAACGCCTACCGTGTTATTATTGCTTACCTTTTTTAATTCTATCGCTTGTTCAAAAACAGGTGTAATAATGTTTACGAGTTATGTGGATCTTTGAAAAATAGTCATACTGCTTCCCACATTGAAATGATGTTATGTATTCAATGAAATAATATTTTTTTAGATGTGTAGTAGGTGGAATTTAAATGTAGGTCTTTTGAATCATTTTGTTCAGTAGGTAAAGGATGGTATGCATTTGTATGATTCAACTGACCAACATATTTTTACAAATAGATTAGCAGAATTTTATAGATACATCTTTTTAAATATTTATATTTTATGTTGTTTTTTTCTTATCTAGAATTTCTTTTATTTTTTGAAGTTCAAATTCAGATTGTTTCAAGAGTGTGATAATTATACTCAAAGTGTTATCTATTTTTAGTAAAGATATGATTGTTTTTAAATAAGATAAAATAACATGTTTTTAATTCTAATCAAAGCATAATATAAATTAAATTGGAAATTCGATGTGAAATTAATTCTATGAAGTGTTTTTTTTTTTGTATCATTGGATTTTATTATTTAGTAATAACAATATTGTCAAAATACAACCGATTATATTTTTTTAAAGAAAAATATATTTTTTCCACGAATAATAATAACAAATGTAATTCAATTATCTATTAAAACTATTGTAATGTTTTCGCATTTTGTATCGATTTTTTACAAAATTAAATATTAAATATTCGTGTGTAGAATTCAGTCAAGTTTAAAAAATTGTAATTATGTTGTTTAGATAACAGGTCAGTTGTAAGGAATATTGTTGCTTTTTGTGTGAATTGGCTATCTTGATGAATCATCAGGTTAAAATATTCATTCAAACACACTTAGTATAAAATTCAAGAAAACTTGTTTAATTGGGAAACTGTTTATTTATTTAAACATGAATGAACAATTATGTAAAAATTATTAATATAAATGGTAAGAGTATTTGATATTTTAAAAAATTAAAAAATAATGTCCACATAAATGAAAATTAAAGAATTGATTTTCATTGGAGTTTGAGTTAAAGAAGTAAATTGGGATAGACATTTTTAAGAAAAAAATTGAAAATTACGATATTGAATAGAAAAAATTTTATTTTTGTTGAAAATTATAAATCTAAGTACAAAAATGTATTAAATATTTTTATTAAAATTTAGAATTGTTTTGATTGTAGCATGTGTTTAATGTGTGAGATTCATTTTTGAATTTGATTTAAAAATATATATATTATTTATTTAATTATGTACATGGAAAGAAGCTTTATTAGAATAATTTGTCTACATGTAATTACACGATCAAATTTAATACAATCTGTGTATGTTAATAAATTAATGTTGCAGTTTAGTTTAAAAATTAATGTACTTCATATAAAATAAAATTTGTCTTTAATTTTTTTCCTTAAATTAGTTTTATTATTATTGGAGTTTGGGTTAGAGAAGTAAATTAAGATAGACATTTATTAAGGGCTTTCAAATTTCTTTTTTTTATATAAAATATTTTTTTAAGAACTGTATGTGAGTTTAAGATAATAACTAGAGTAATAAAGTATCTGTGTTTTTTGTAGAAAATTAATAAGAAAATTAGTTTTCAAGTACAATTAATATTTATTAATTTGTAAATATTAATTTATTCAAAGAAATGTTTAAGTGTATAAAATATTTTATAATTATACTTTTTATTGAGTTTATTTTTTATAGTTAAAAAATCATTGTAATTATTGTTGCTAAAGAAACATTTTGTTGTGAAGGACATCAATACATATAATTGTTATGTATAAAAAGGTACTACTGTTTGATTGTAGTGTTTTTAAATATGTAAATATCCGTTGTTCCTAACATTAAATTTTACATTTCGCAAACCTCACATCATTTGCAGTAAACTTATGTTGAGTAAAGCGTAAAAAATGGCCTGCGGTCGTATCTGAATCTTTTTTAATGAACAAAATGCGACGTTACGTAATCGAATGAATCTGCGAATTATAAGCGGATTTTCAAACGAGCTTGTGCAGTACGAATTCTGAACAGGTATCGCATTGTCGGTCAATTACTTGCCGAATGTCTGTACACTAGGTTATTGTAATTATGTCCGGTCTCTTGTCATTTATTCGAACCGACTTTGAACCATTAGTCAGTGAGTGAGTTTATGAGGGAGGTAGGTGTCCCTTCCATAGTATTGATCGAAAGCCGCGTGCTCGCTTCTACGTTTGCGCATTTCACCCAGAAATGTCACAACGTAGAATGATTTCAATATACCGTGTTATTCAGTCAAACGGCACTCCACTTTACATCGCGTAAAGTTCTTCACCGTTGTGCTATCACAATCATTTCTGCAAATTTATGTAATACCGCTGGTAATCATCATCCGAATGTGTTTCTTATTTCGATAATGTGTTTACCATAAAAATACCGCGTCTGGTTTCGATTTACTTCATTGTTGTGTACAGTCAGCTCGCTTGTTCATCTACCGGTGTTGTACGGGCAGTGATTTTGAAATAATATGCATTTTAGCAAAAGTGTTCATCTTTGCTTCCTGCTTGTGGGAACTACTTAATCTGTGTTTCTATTGTTAAGTGCTTAACAATGGCAAAGGTATGTCACAGAATTTACAATTAATACTATATTTAATTCCATTTTATTTTTATTTACAATTTTCATATAATTATCAACAGATTGCCACTTGTTACTACACCATCGTTATTTAATCGTTTCATGTAACTGTAAATCGTAAAATATTAAATGATTAAACATTTTTCACCACACTATAAATATAAATCAATTTATAAAAAGTTCAATACACATTTTTTAGAATAAAATCAGATTGCCACACATAAATTTCTTCTATACAGTCCTGGCGAATGACAATGAAATAATGAAGTTATATTTTATATTCGAATGAAAAGTAATTTAATTGTGTTATTATTAATGCAGTTTGCAATTTAGATCCATTGTTCTTGTGCTTTGCTATAACATACACCCAGAAAACTGTGACATTGATTTATAATGGGACATCATTTAGTTGTTCGATCGGTCTATTTATTAAATTGTGATACATGCATGAGGGATGTTTAATGAGGTCTGTAAAGAATATAAGTTGTTATACTAATAATTATATTTTTTATGAAATGCTTATTTTGAATGAAATATGCTCTTACAAAATTTAAAATTTACATTAATTATTATAATTGAATATTATATTTTATTACTAGTTTAGTAAATATACATTCGTGCATATATATATATATATATATATATATATATATATATATATATATATATATATAAATTTACATACATTAAACAAATACAATTGAAATAAAAATATTTCGGTTCTTTTTAATATTATGGATTTATATATTGCGTAAGGTTTGTGACAGTATAATAGAATAATAGTGATAGTAATAACGTACAAGGAAATTTATAATTTAGCAATTTGTTACGCATCAATTTTTAAATAAGTACAAACGATTTTGTCTAATTTTCAGAACTATAAATCCGTTCAAATATGTCCATAATAGATATTTCAGAGTTAAAATATTACTAGCATATATTTATAATTTTGTAGTATGGTATAAACGAATACTAAACTTATTAACAATTTATAAATGAATTTGAAAATATATTCGATTTCTGTTACGACCGATTGGTTACTAGTTTACTAGAATAATTTTTATAGGTTGATGTGTTTTTCTCTTTTTAGTTTTCGTTATATATATATATATATATATATATATATATATATATATATATATATATATATATACGTAATAATTATTATAAATATACTTAAAACTATATTTATTTTACTTTTATTGGTAATTCATGAATTTTCAAGAAAAACGTATACAATATGGACATGAAGTGAAACATATTTTATTGTATTTTTAGATAATTTAGAAATATTTTTAAATATTTGGAATATGACCTTATATATTTACATTTATATATATATATATATATATATATATATATATATATATATATATGAATGAATGAATGTATGTAAATATGTACAATATATAAATACATTTTTGATAGAACTATTAGTAGAAATTATTTTATAGCCATCTGGTTAGTATCCAATCCTATCGATTCCAACTACAAAACATATCAATAATAAATTGATTATTTCAGTGTATTTATATATATATATATATAAATACGAGGGTCGTTTGATAAGTATGGTAAATTTATTTATTGTTTAATTTAATTAATTAATTTATTTCATTAAATTTTTCAATTTAGTTTTTCTTACTTTTTACCATACTTATCAAACGACCCTCGTGTATATATATATATATATATATATATATATATATATATATATATATATATATATATATATATATATATATATATATATATATAGGGTCATCCAAATGTGACGCCTAGATTTGTGTTCTATTATGAAGAAACTATACAGATGTTTCCCTATACACCATCCTTATATACATGTTTCTTTTTAATAAACATAAATAATAGTCACTTTTGGATGATCTTATATATATATATATATATATATATATATATATATATATATATATATATATATATATATTGATTTTAGTTTGCTGCCTCAAGTTTATGTAAATAATCAATATAAAAACTTTTGTGTATTATATGATAAATCATATTTGTAGTGGTTTCAAACTTTTTATAATTTTTGTTTCGTTTTGTTATTATTATTATTTGAAGCGGTTTATTATATATATATATATATATATATATATATATATATATATATATATATATATATTAATATGTATATATACATACATACATATAATGATTAATACAATACAAATGTATAAAACGATTAAGTGAAAACAGATTCCGCAACTTGTTTGCGGTGTGTATTATTTCATTTTGATCTTATTTGATTCTAAAATAAAATATAGGTGCCAACATCTGTAGCGGTTCCATAGAGCGGAGATACTGTTTAGCTATTTCCGTTCGGGTCTTTGTGCTGATTTAGTTTGGGTTGTTGTATCATATAAATGTTACAATAGGTTCAGATGTGTAAATAAGGATTAGTCATATAATATATATATATATATATATATATATACATAAAATTATATATAATTATTGTTTATTATTTTTAATTTGTCATTTATGATCGTTGGCCTAAATGATGTTACTTATTTCATAACAGTTTTTTCTAATAGTAGCTTATTTCATAATGTTTTTAAAAACATTTTTGTTTATAAATAGATTATATATTTTATAAATAGGTAGATGAATAGATACTTTAATGAAATGATTAGGCACTATTCTTAAATGCTAATCTTAAAAATGAATTAATTTTTATTTTAAACAAAGTTTAATAATTAGATATTTTTTTTTGACTTCATTATATTATTTAAGAAGTAATATATATATTTTTAATTGATTGAGTATTGACCACTGCTAATATTTATTTTCTTATATAGTCTCTCTTTCTCTCTTACCCCTCTCTCTATACATGTATATTTAAATAGTTTGATAATTTTGTGAATTCTAGATTATTTTCTTTGTTTAGGGTTTAAATAGATAATTTTATTCATGTTCTATCAAGTAGTATTTGTATTTATATACTATATTATCTTTCTTTCTTGCAAAATATTTTGAATTATATTAAAATGTAATACAAGTTAAACTTTACCACATGATTCTATTTGTACAAGATTTGTGCTTGGTCAATGTACAAATATATAGGATCATCCAAATGTGACGCCTAGATTTGTATTTTATTAAAAAGAAATAAAATTATACACATGTTTCCCTCTATACACCACTATATATACATGTTTTTTTTAATAAAACACAAATCTAGGCAACACATTTGAATGACCATATATATATATATATATATATATATATATATATATATATATATATATATATATATCAGAATTATAAATGAAAGTCTTTGAAAAAAACAAATCTAATAAAATCCAGTAACAATTTATGAGGTTTGCGACCAGCAATGGGTTGAATAACCTATTATATATAAATTGTTTCTTAAGCTCTCCTTTATGTTTATATACAAAATGAGAGACATAAAATGAATAATTTTAAAATATAATATAAATGAAAAATCCATTACAATATTTAAAATGATATTATTTTAATTAAGAATACTACCTTTACATTTTATAATAAAAAGACTCTGACGATAATAGCATCGTTATCGATATGCGGATTAACCTATTGTTGTTATAAACAATGAAGTGAACAAGTATTGACAAGTATTGAAGAGTTTATTGAACAGTTTGTAACATATTGTGATGTTGGGGGTGAAAATGAATTTGTGTTAAACTACCTTTACATATTTTATCTATTGGTATCAGTATAAAATATTTACAGATAACATATTTTGTATCAAAATTATTTCTCTGTATTATTAGAATAAAGTATGGCTTTTTAAAAATCATATGAACTTCATTTAACAAAACATTAAGTAAAAAACTTATTTCCATTCTGAGCGAAAAGTAAAACGTTTTGTGTCTAGTAAATGAAGCTTCTGAGACCACATGTCGATTTAAACTTTTTTGTTCATTCTGTATCCCTGCATCTATATGTGAATTCACGGAACACGTATATAGAAGGATATCCTGTACACTTCCGCGTATTTTTTATTTTAGTATTTCTTTTTTAAAAAGTACACAAAACTAAGTTTATGTAAAAAAAACATGCATTTCTTTTATTACGTATGAATATAATTTTCATCTAAGAAGGAATTGTAGAAATGACTTTTTTTTTACCAGGAAAATGTTTTTTCTTTCTAGTCAGTAAATGCAAATTAAGTATTATGAAAAATAATTGCTCAATTAAATATTGAAGTAAATAATTAGAATGATATTTTAGGTTTGATTTTTAAGTAATTTTTTAATATAAAAGTTACTTTGTAATTAATTTTTTTGTCTAGTTTTTTTAGTATGTTTTTCTTGTTTAAATAATTAATACGATCATTCAGTCTTTTTGTTATTTTTAAATTAATATAATTGAGTTTGATTTTATAAATATTTTTTAGCAGAGTTTTGCTTTTGCAATAAACTCAAATTTCCTAATAATCTATCTGAAGATTTCGAGAACGTTGAGATTTATTAAAGTAGTAAATAATAATAAGAGTGATTGGAAGGAATAATTATATGCATATATATATATATATATATATATATATATATATATATATATATATATATTAAAGAAATATATACGTTTTTAATTTTGTCGAAAATACAAACTATTATAATAAATTTTAGATAGAAAAGAAAAACAGTTTTAACATTGTTTACTGATCACTTTGTATTCAATTTTTATGATTTTTTTTATACAGTTAAACAATATGAAGTTATAAATCAGATATATATATATATATATATATATATATATATATATATATATAAGATTAAAATGATTATGATTTTATTTACATAACTCGACTAATTCAAATATCACCGAAAAATCAGTTATGCTGCTGCATATGTCAAACAAGGAACCGTAGATACAAAGGTATGACGGTGAATATTTTTTTATATAAATGGTGTTTCATGCCAAACTGTGTAAACATTGATTATTCTTATCACAATCTTAGAAGTACTGAACCATCTGAAGCGGATGTTGCTAAAGAATCAGATATGCTTTTAGTCTTATGTGTACAAGAACGAATATCATACATATATTAATAACAGATGGTATTTCATATGTATGCTCATGCACACACATGTCTGTAAACGTAAAATAATACAGTTTCTTTTTCTGTATTAGTTACCATAAATAAAAGAAAAGAATTAGAAATTATTGTTCCTTTTTTTCGTTGAATACATATGTTATCAAAAGAATGTATGGTTTATATAAAATTAAATATATATTTTTCAAAGATACATCTATAAATCTTCTCAGCAATGCAGAACAATCGTATGTTTAGAATAAAAAAGTAGGTATGTGGGTGTATTTGATCTATGTTATGGATACTGTGGTTAATCTTTAATTTTTTGGTAATTAAATTATTTATATAAAGGTTGTTCAGATTTTGTTGTTTTTATATTAGAAATAAACTGTTAATACCTTACATGGTGTTTTAAATTCACAACTTATTATAAATTATTGTAATATATTTTTATTACAAAATTAGAACTATTTAAAAAATGAATAATAATATAATTTATTATAAATAAGATGTTATTTATAAAGAAAAATAATTCAATTTATTCTGAAATAATAAATCTTAAACAGATCATTTTTAAGTATGAGTGAATTATATAAAAAAATATAATAATTTAAATATTTAAACTCAGTTTGTATTTATTGATAAAAATGACATATTGTTTAATTTTTTTTATAAAAACTAATATTTAAAATAATATTGCATTACAAATATTTTTCAATAAGAGAATTAGATTTTATTTTAATAGTTGTTATATTTTATAAATTTTCATAATTGACGTATTTCTTTGAGTTGCATTTGTATTAATAACAGAAATATAAAAAAAACATGTTTTTAATAAATCATTAAGTATATTGCTACATATGTATAATAATACATACGTATATATATATATAAATGTATGTGCAATTATACCCTTGATGCTAGTTAGTTCATGTTTATAATATGTAAATAGACTTTTTTGAAATAAACTGTTGTAATAATTTGGTTATATTAATAAAAATTGTAATAAGGTTTGTCGAAAATTTATTTGATTATAATATAGACAAGGTCGATTTATGACTTTTTCCGTCTTGTGCAAATAAAAATTAAGTCAATGTGTGGAAATTTGTAAACAGATACATTTATATATATATTAATTAAATTTATATATATATATATATATATATATATATATATATATATATATATATATATATGAGTGTGTGTGTGTCTTTTTATGACATGTTTAGTGTGTTAATTGCTTAAAAAATTAAAATAAGAAAAAAGAAACTGAAAAGTTACAAAATACTTATATGTTTATTTGGGTTAACTTATTATTAGAGAAAAATTATATATTGAAAAATTTATTAGGAGATAAATACGAAATTGACATTATGTGAACAAAATACGCGAATATTTAAATTCTATTTTTATTGAAAAGTAAAATATTATTAAAAATCCTTTTTTTTTTTAAAAATTGTATCGAATTGAATTCAATTCTTAGATGACAATTAAATATTTTTTTTAGTTTGGGATTCGATACCGAGACTCGTATTAAATTACAATTTTAAGTAGGACTCAAAATATGGAATATTTTTAAAGTTTGACTAATTCATACACAACATTAAAATTATTTTTAGTGCCGATTCATGAACTGTATGACTAATGTAAAACTCGTTGTTTTCTGCATCTAAATTGACTATCCTCCGACTTTTACACATTATGTATTACTGTATTTAAAATGTGTTCTCTTTCAAGATGTTTCTTATTTGTAAATGTCATTAACAAGTCTTCGTACTTACTGATTGTTTATTATTATTATTTGAAATATTGGAATTTGTCATTACTAATTAAAATAGTTTTTTATTGTTTCCTTAATTTATATGACTTATATCTGCTCTGTATATTTTCATTTTTTTAGTTATATATATATAACCAAAAAATATATTATATTTCAAATTTAGTTATATATATATATAACTAAATTTGACGATTGATTTAATATTTAAAATAAAAATTAATTCTAATCTTATAGCAGTCACGATGAACTGTTGAATTTTGTCATGAATTTAAGTATGTCATCGTTCATTATGAAATTTATTGTCTCGAAAGCTGCTTATTGATCTCACTATTGATAGTGTTCTAAATTTAAAATTTATATATACATATATTATATATATATATATATATATAAATTATATATATATATATATATATATATATATATAATCAAGATTATATAGCAGTTAACTTATAGTTATTCACTTTAGAAGATTGGTTTTAAAATTAGAAATAATGTAAAATGAATTTAATTTATGAAATTATTCGAGGAAAATATTTTTCCTTTTTTATAAAAATCAAGTTTTAAATGAATTATTTTCTATACAAGTACATATATTAAATATTTTTTTAGCGAAAATAAATAATTATTGCATGGATGTCTCAAATAATTTAACTACAAGTGAATAAGTACTGAAACTTATCAGATTTGTTACTAAATCTGAACTATTTATAACTGTAAGTATAAAATAATTATAAAAACATTATTGATTGCATGCCTGATTACACAAAAATTTATATAAAACATTGTGGCAGCATTAAATAAATAAATATAAATGTGTATATATATATACTAAAATTTATTTTTAAATTCACATGTAATTTCTAATATGTATAATTTTATATAAAATAGCAAAATTAAACTTTAAAAAAAAATTGAAGGCCAATACTTTTCTACATATATATATATTTTTATAGTTTACTTGTTCTACTTTCAAATTAACAGATTTTTCTTTATACTCTACAAATTTAATTATTTAAATTTATATTATTTTTATATTTTCCTGTACAAAAAAGATTTTCTAAATATCTGTTAATAGATCATATTTTTATTATTATATACATTTATATTTTGAAAAAATCTTAAAAACAAAGGAAAAATTACTACATTTCTATAAAATCTTTACTAGTAAAGTGGTTTACGTTTCGTAATTCTAAATTATTAAGAAGATATAAAAGAAGGTTGATATTTAAATATTTATTAAATCGATCTGAAAAAATCTTGTAAAAAAGTTAATGGAACATGTGTTTCAAGGATTTCTCTAGATGGATGGTTTTATAAAGCTCAATCTAATATATATATATATATATATATATATATATATATATATATATATATATATATATATATATATATATATTGAATATTCTTTACGAATAAGAGTCACGTTTTTTACATTTATATATGTAGTGTTTCTCGTTAATGCACATACCACATATCAGGAATATAAAAAAATATGAATGACTAATGAGATACAGTATATTTGAACTTATGAAAATGTATATATATTTTAAAAAGTGTTAAAATTTATTACATTTAATCATGTAGTACGTGTACGAGTTAGTTTTAACTAAAACATATTGTACTGTCAGATCAGAAATTGTGTGTACGTTTTGAAATGTTAAAATAGCAGTAGATGTATTAAAGCTATGTAATTGAGATTATATATTTATATATATATATATATATATATATATCCAATATGATTTTCGATTTTGAAATTTAGAATGCACATCGTGCATATATCTCTTCAATTGTAGGCTATCACGAATTTCTATTAGTGATTATATTACTTCTGTCTGATTGCATAATGTGTACGCTTTAGAATAAGAATAGATTGAAGTTTTTTTAGATTTAAACAATACTTAAATTAACATTTCTGTCACGAACTAATTAATAAAACAAAATATCATAGAAACAAAGACAATTTAGAACGTCTGTCTGTATTATTCAATATAGTTGATATTAAATCGATGTCTAAAATGAAAAAAATGTCTAGTGTATTCGGTTAATGATCTACTTAAAGGTTTATCTTACTGATTTGCTTAATATTTTTGTTGATATTATTTTATCTTTTTAAATAATTAAAAAAATGTTCGATATATTAATTTATCATATCTTTGTTTCAATAAAATTTTTGTTCATTTTTTGTGAATATTTAGAAATTAAATATTATAACTTAGAGTTATTTGAAAACGTTTGTTCTTTTTACAAATGGCATTTTTTAAAAATAATTCGATTTCTAAATTATTACTAATCTTTTTATTTTGGCATGAATATTTTATAGATTAGTTTTTCATTTTCACAGAATGTAAATATTTAGAAACTTTAGAAATCTTTATTCAATTATTTATAGTTTTGTACGAAAAGTTTCAAATGTAATTAAATTCAAATACAGTCAGTTTTCATGTTATAAATATAACGCGATTAGTTGAGTTTGCTCGATGCACATGTAATATATGGAATTGAAATGTTTGTGCTCTTTGCGCAAGAATAATATCTTGTGTGTTTTTTCTGGTTCGTATCACCAACAATGAACTTCATTACGAACGTTTTCTGTTTTAATTGCCATTAAAATTAATTCTTTTAATTATGATACATGAATTTCAAACATTATTATCTGATTGTATGTTGGTTTTTAAATATTACTATTTTAAAATCAGTTAACAATATTATTTCATACGCGAACGACGCTATTATTGCACCGGACAAGCTCGATGTGAAGCTAATACGTAGTTATGAATACTAAAAAAAATTCTAATACTTTATATTCCGGAACATTAAGACGTATTTGTAGATAGTTTGTTCTTTGTGCGATTAAATCTAAACGATTATTTTTATTTTTATTTTTTTTTTGTTAGAGAAACTAGTGAATGCGATGATTGTTACAATAATAATTTGTTGATTTATTTCAAGGAAATATTTTTTTTTCACGAACCATACTTAATGATCTCATAATTGTGCCTTTATTGGAAACTTGATTGGATTCTACATTTGGAAGTGATGATGCTGTAAGTTGTATATATTTAATCACAAATCGAAAGTTTTTTTTTTTAATTTGTATACGAGGACCAATTTATATTCATAAATAAATATTTACATTATACTCGAAATTATATATAATTTTGAATGTGTAAAACATACAAAGAAATAAAAAACTGAAGAAAAAAATACATTTTTGTTACAATATCCGTATCAAAACTATAAATTATATATAATGAGTTATATTGTTATTAATGTATGTTCATTAACAACGAAACCTCGAAATTTCAAAAATTAATTATCATAATTCGTTTTACTTTCTTTATTTCACGACATTAATATATTTAGTTATTGGACTTTTTAATGTATTAGTATATTTTTTCACTTTTTTTTATTAAAATATCCAATCGAAAATTTTACAGGCCATTAAAATACATTTACACAAAAAGAAATTACACAAATTTAACCATACTTTTGCAATAAAACGCGTAGTTTAAATTATAATAAATTATTTAAATTTTAGATATATTTTTTTATGAACATTATTATTCTTTTTTTACATATATTTTAAATAAATTTTATTATCTGAGAAAATCGCAATAAAAACATGAAATAAAAAAATAAATTCAATATTTATAATTTTTCATGTAAGTATTGTTTGAAAATATTTAAATCATTGCTTAATGTTTTTATCATTACTTAATATTTTTTAAATAATTTTTGTTTTATTTACGTCTATCATTACTGAGAGTTTATATTTATATATATGAGTACATATATGTATTTTATAAATATATTTCCTTTTTCTTAAATTTATAGATCAAATCCGCCCTTATGTATAGTATTTATATGAAAATTAATTTGCAATAAAGTGTTAATAAATATTAATACTTGTATGGTAATAAATTTTGTTATGAAATGTTACTAATTGAAAAAGATATGTATTTATAAACACCACACATATCCATACAAATTTGTAAACATTTATATTGAGTCTTATAACATCGATAATAGCTATTAATCACATTCTACTTTAAATTTATAATTACTTTCAAATATTATATAAACTACTAATATTTAATATAATGCCAAAACGATGAGCTCAGATCTAATATTTTATTATGTTGTAACAACTCGTGCAATAATTTTTCTTCAGTATTTTTATAACCTTTCTCTTAAGCCATATTTTTCATTGTCGATTGGTTTTACTGTATTATTAACATTTTTACACTTTATTGCAAAAAGGTCGTTTTTTGTTTTAATAGAATTGTGGTATTTATTTATGATTAATATTAATTATTAAACTGATAATAAATTATTAGATTGTGAATGGAATAAAAGTCAGTTTAAATTTTTGATATGCCCTTTTTTGTTAAAAAAAATAAGAGGTTATTTTTTCATCATTTGTCTCACTTTTAATTTATAAAAGAAATAATTGATTACTGAACACTTTTATAAAATCTTTATATAGATTTTATAAAAGTATTTAGTAATTAATTTTTTTTTTCGTTAATACAAAAATTAATTTTCAAGATGCTATTTTCAGATTACAGGATATTGTAAAAATATATTATAGATACAAAATCTATTTAGAAATATTTATTTGTTGAAGTATATAAAACGAAATCACTGATTAATTAGGGATTAACAATTGTTATTTGTTTTAATTTTGAGATAATTTCATTTCAACTCAAATAAGAATTACTTAGCCCATTACTATATTTTATATAAATTTAATAATCATTTATTGTTCACTTTATTCACAGAAGTATATTTATATCATTGTCGTGAGAATGTTATATTATGATATTTTGATTTTAAATATTGATAGATATGTTGTCGAAATGCATGTCAGAAAATAAAGTGAATAGTAGAGAAATTGAATACTTTTATAAAATTTTGTGATTTGGAGTAAGTAGATCATTCATGTATGTTGAAGCGATTATAAATGTTTCAGGAATTAATTTAATTTTATCTATCATATATAATTTTACATAAAAGTTTTTGTCAAAAAAAAAAATACCTCAATGATATATTATGTTGTCAAGTATCTCCCTTCCGCTTTTTTTTTTTTTTTGGTACATAGCCGCGAAATTCAAAAGACAAAAAGGCGGAAGGGAGATATTTGACAACCTAATATATATATAAATATTGTTATTTAATTTATATTTTTTTATGATCATGTGAATTATTAAGTCATATAATTTAGAAAGCATTTATGTTTTTAAAATGATTCATTTTGTATAATAATGCATACAATTTTTAATTTGAAATTGTAACATTCTTTAGACTATAAGTTAATTTTAAATTACAAGAAATCTAATTAATTTTATTTATTTTTTTATTATTCGTTATAAACTCTCATTTTTCTCTATTTACTTTCTTTATGCAAAAAATCGATAGTCGCACTATTTATAGTATATTAATATAAAGTTGAGTCAAATACTAATGGAAAATTCATACTGCAGTAAAATTAATCAATGTCATCCTTCGTACATTTTCACTATATTCAATATTTAGATATGATCAAGTTGATGTCAGTAACCTGATATGAAAAAGATACTTTTTAAAGAATATTTCAGAAAAAAACATTATTATAGCTTTATTTAAATAAAATTGTTAATTGATTACAGCACACGTTTACTAGAAATGTTTTCGATTTGATTACTTTTACACATCATAATTCCTGTATAAATTCTCGATCATAGGCATGTCATATACAGTTGAAATAAATGATGTGCAGAGTCAAATGTTACATGTCTTAGCACGGTTTATTCTTCGGGTTCACTACATAATCGTTCTAATGTATTCGTTTCTTTTTTGTAGTTAAGGATCTGAGATCTGTTTGAAACGACTCTCATGCTATACTGTACTATCAACACTCTACAAAGAAAATGTACTTTTTTGTATACATTTGAAGTAAAACCAGATGCTATAGAGATAGCCTGTAATGTGTTGTGCATCGATACCTAGTTGATTGACCTATAAATTTAACCTCAAATACGACACGTGGCATTCAGTTTTTACGACCGTTTCACGTATAAATTATTCAGCTAAAACACACGGAGTGTGTCCATACGTAGATAGTCGTGCGTTGCAGGTGTGTAAAATATTAATGAACGTACACTAGCTTTAAGTTCATACGTACGTACACATATATCTTTTGCAAAATTTGTTTCACTTTTCGTCCTAAGCGATATTTCGTTACACAACATTTAATAATACACTTTCTGATTGTGTATAATTTATCGATAATGTAATTTATCTATGCTTGTATACCTTTGTAAATATTCATTCATTCAAGTGATATAAAGCTTGTATGCAGGTTTGTGGTTTCTCATTAAACATGTACAGGTTTTAATATATTTGCCTTATCATTCAGTAAAGATTCTTAGTAATGTAACGTTTTATATTTTTAATAACAGTACTAAAGTAGATAATACTTATTTTATTCGGGTCATGCAATTTCTACTGCAAGTGCATTCACACTTATATATATATATATATATATATATATATATATATATATATAATATTCATCTTCAATATAAAATAGGAATATTTTTTAAGAAAAATTCTACTGTTTTTGAAAAAAATCTTCATTGTAAAGACATTTGGTTTGTAAATATTTTTCATTAATAAAATATTAAAAAATAGAAATACAGTGATACTTCGCATAGTGCGGTTTCGATTAATACGGTTTCACTGAAGTCCGGTTTGAAATTTCCAAAAAAAATTTTACTTGAAAAAATCTTACTAAAAAGTTTTTCTTGAAAAAAATCCCAAAAAATTAATACATAAAATTATTTTTATACGCAAATTTTCAAGTTTTCCCCTTTATTATGAAAATGTAATAAAAAAGAAAACCGAAATCGTATATGCACATTATGCGCAACGCATGCGCAGTTCTAGTTTTGTGTTATTTTTTCTTTTTCAATTAGTTTTCGATTCGCAACTCTAGAATAAGGTCGATTTTTTGGTAATTAAATTTTAATAATCTATTTGAAAATGAATTTAAAATGAATGTATAAAACCCTAATTTTGTTTTGTTGATAAATATAAATATTTGAATATATTACCCTCGTTTTATTTACTGAAAAACAGGAAAAAAATATTTGGAACCAATTAACGTTTTTTATATTTAGTTAATGCTTTTAATTAGTCCGGTTTCAAATAATCCAGCAAATCAGTGGAACCGATTAGCCGCACTATGCGAGGTATTCCTGTATTTCATTATATTTTCAAATCTGAACTTGTATGTCTATAAATAGAAATAAACTAAATTTCAAATAGTATATTTTTTAAAAAATTACGAAATTTATGTATATGTATATATTTGGTTGCTTCATTTAAAAATATCAAATTTTAAATATAAAATCAAAACAGTTCATTTTGAATTTTCAAAAAATATTTAATTAAAATATGATCTGTTAGTTTTTAGAACAAATATTCAAATTTGAAAAAGTTGTTTTTTAGAATTGATATTTTTTAAAAACACTTTCGAGCGAGAAGCAGCTATTTTTAAGTAAGTAATTCAAACTCCGGAAAAGATGAAAATGTGTTTAAAAAAGGTCAGATAAATATGGTGGGTAGGGAAAAATTTCATAGTCCAGCTGTGACAGCTTTTGTGTGATGATCAGTGTAACGTGAAGTCGAAGTTTTTTAAAAAGAGGATAAGTTCGTGCTTGTTCGCCAGTATGAATTGCTCTATTTCTAATTTTTCATACATGATATTGATTTGTTCACAATACTAGTCCATTGTTATGGTTTCACTTAATCGAAAAAAATAATAGAATCTTCTTTTGCAAACCGCTACTCCATTATCATAATTTTTTGAGAGAACAACGATTGCTTCGGCATAAGCTTGGGGACTTAACATCCACCAATGTACAGATCGATTCTCATTAGAGGATTTATTTTTTGTCTCATGTTATAACTCCTATTAAAAATAAATCCGTTTTGTTTCTCAGAAATAATGTGAATAAATTTCTTTGTGCCGATGTGTACAATATAAATTTCTACATGCCACAATCAACACTAGTATGATTAATATAAATCTTCTATTTGGGATATTCTGTAATTTTGTTCAGTATTACAACCGTCTTTGTATGAAAATATTTAACTAAAATTATTTTAATAAAAAACATTAAAGTATTCAAGGTATTAGTTGATGTTTATGCATTGTATTTAAACTTACCATTTCCATTTATTCTAAACTATAGATTCATTTTTGTCGAATAATAAGAGTTGTTTCATTTACCGATGCATCAAATGTCAAGTTCGAAATCATACATTTCCGTCAAGTTTTCAAAAAGAATAACGAATAACCTCAGTTGCATATTACCATATATCGATTGTAATCTTCTTCGGATGAAGTGATGTTTTGCCATATGTTACGGTTCTTATCGACAAATTGTACTGGAAATCATTGTTCATTATTATACAGAGTATGTTTTCTGTTATAAGTAATATAACGGTGTATATTCATTTACAATAAAAATATTTGATTGTGGTAAATTGAATTATATGTTCTTATTTTATTGTATTAAATATAAAAATGTAATTACATATACTATTTATTAGGAGTAGATAAATAATTCTTTTTAAATAAAAACTTATTATTGTAAATGAGAAAAAAGATGTTTATTCGTGTTTTCATTTCATGAAAAAATTTTGGATATTTCCAAGAAAAAAATTAAGGCTTCTTACGATGTATAAAACATTGAAATTAATAATCATTCTAATACTACAAAATATAAAAGATTTCAAAAATTATTTATTGTTTCTTTTACATGTTTATAAGCTAATTTGCATTTCGATGACCATGCCATCATTGTCAGAGCACTATTTTATAAAATCTTAATATTTTTTGATACAGCACTTTGCTTTATTTCCAATTTAATTGAAAAAATGATTCTTCATTTGATTTTATTAATTTGAGGTCTGTTCAATTTTTTTATACAAATCGGATCATCAGTTTATGACATACTTTTAAATAAAAAAGTAGGTATCCTTTACTTTTATTTTTATTAAAATAACTATAAATTTTTTTTGAAAAAATTTTAACATGTTCTCCTTTCACAAAAACAGCTAAATTTAATGTAACATCATTAATGTTAATCGTGTAATAAAATGTACTTAATATATATAAATGAATTATATTGATTTTATCTTTAAAGATATGGTTTATAACATCATCATTTGTATATACTTTCATCACAATGATTTATTTATATAAATATTTTTTAAATGCATGCATGATTATTAATGTCAATGTATGTAAATCTTCTCTATGAAATATCTTATTTTATAATTTAGTAAAAAACAATATCTGAATTGCAATTAATGATATAAATGTTTAATAAAGTAAATAAATCCGTTTTCCAAAATAAACCTCTTAAAACAATTTATTCATCTCCAATAAAGAAATATTTTCTTGAAATACGTTCCAGTTTTTCAAATTGATTGTAGCATACGAATTGCGTTTAAATTCTCTTAAGTCTTAAGATTATGGTATTATGAGAATTCCTTACATACGCATACTCTGTGTGATAACATGTACACAATTATAAAAACATTTCGTTCGGAATTTATCTTTGCTTTTAATATAGAAAGACATATTTAAAAAAATAATACAGCTCTGGCATTTTAATTCCTCGTCGATTTAATTTTTTTACAAGTATGGTATGAAAAAATTAATCTATTATACAGAATATATCTTAAATTTGAATCTATTTAATCCTTAAACGCTTATCGACTTTTTACATTCCAAATAAGCAAGTCTTTTCAAGTTGTAACGAAGGTCATATTAAAATTTTTTCGTTTGCCATTTTATGCTGAAGATCAAGGTTTAAATGTATCGTATTATTTAGACGTCTTAATAATACTTGTTACCACTTTTATTTTCATATACATATGTATTGACATAGATAAACATGTTTTGAATTTTGAAAATTTCTATCTTAAATGTCAGTCTAAAAAAATCAGAATTCCAATATAATTAACAGTTAATTTATTTTTAAATATATTGAATTTTTTTGGAAAATAACTGATTTTTTTAATAAAATTATTTTTGTGTATTTTATTTATTATAATCGTTTTTCTTTCAACTTTTATGAATTTATAATATAGGAATAAATAAACGTATATAAATAAATTATGAAATGAATTTAATGAGATTGTATGAACAAAAAGAAAATATACGTGTGCTTAATTAATAATTATTATTCAATATTTTAATTGTATTCATTTTTTCCGTGCCTTTGTTTATTTTTAAAAAAAATCTTTACAATTCTCTGACCAGATTTTCATAATCTATATATAATTCATAAGTTGCTAGGTATACAAAATTATATGATTTATTTATGACTGGATTTTCAATAAAAAAATATGTATACTTTTATTCAATAGAAACATTAATATTTTTTATGAATATATTCATCTATATAATATAAACAGAATTGAATTGAAATAAAGAAGTAATAAAATCTTATCGATAAGAATTAATTTCAGTAATAGCACTTGTTGTTCTAGCTTCCAACGTGATTGTAGAATGAGAGAGATAAAAACAAATTTCATTTTATTTGTGATATGCTGTAGTATGAAATATTCTTATGGTATGATTGTATGTTATTCATATTTTGTCTCTGTACAAGAACTGCCGTTTGTGTCAATGTGATTTAACTGATACAATTTATTTTTATTTCTTAATGATATTCAATCTGTTTTAAATTAAATATCGTTACGTTCGTATCAGATTTCATACTGGTATTTTAAAATTACAATGAAATCTTTTTAATATTCGTGTTTGTTAACTGTTTAATATCATATTGAGTAAATATTAAAAATAAAATTGTTACATTGTGCCAAACGGTTTTTTTGATAGGTAAGTGAAGAACAATTTAAAAAAGTGTAATTAGTAGAAATAATTTTCTTCATATTTTTTTTAGGAAAGTGTACTTATTTTTACTATTAATCAATAAAAATAAAGTTTATATTATAAACTGTGTTATTTTTAAACCATTTATCGAATTAATTTAAATAAAAATGTTAAATTAATAAATAAGTTGCCATGTGGATAATCATATATTAATTTTTATTTGTATTTTCCATAGGTTAATAATTGAAAATTTAAATATTAATTTGTTAACATTTTTTAATATTTAATTCATTTACATTTTCATAACAGCAGTGTATAAACTTTTATTCGTTTAAAATATCTAACTCTTCATTTATGATCATTCTAAAAAAAAATACGAGGCTCGTTTGATAAGTATGGTAAAAAAGTAAGAAACTAAATTGAAAAGTTTAATTAAATTAATTAATTAATTAAATTAAACAATAAATAAATTTACCATACTTATCAAACGACCCTCGTATGTGTTAAATACAATAATTAATAAATAATATTTTGGTGTGTTTTATGTAGCAGTTACGTGAGCTTTAGTGAAATTGATTTAATATTATTTTGTATAAACTTTTTGTGAACTAATCTGTTTTTCATTGATAAATAATTTTTTTTCTCTTTTTAATTAGATAGACGAAATGTTAATTCTTTAAAAAAATCTTAGACGTGTGAAATTTAATAAATATTAATGTATGAGATAAAAAAATTGAAATTTAAATTCATTTGCTTAATCTGTATCCATTTGTGATATTGTTATTTTTAAGTACTCATGGTTACTTATTTATATTTTTCGTGCTGTGCCATTTTTGATTTTATTATGATTGGTTTTGACACTTGAGTCATCTTCGAAAGAGTTAATATTGAAATTTGAAATGTTTTTGTGAATATATATATATATAGATATATATATCAGCAGTACTATTTTCTTTCCATCTGTTGTCACATGAAGTCTTCTTTAAAAACTTTCTATTTCCAGCGATTCAACGTCTTTTTTTCTATTCAATATTAGAAAATCTTATATTTTCTATCCCATACATCCATTGGTTTCTTCTTGAACATTTTTATATTTTTGAATTCCCAATCAATAATTTCTCTGACCGATCGGTGGTTTTTATTCTTGTTATAACATCAGTGAATTTTATTTGTTTTTGAATCCACTTGTTTCTTTTCTTATTTTTACATACCAGTTGTAACATGACTTTTTCTGTGGTGTCTGGAATCTTGAATTATTTTGTAATTTACTATCCTAAGTGAGAAAAGGTAGTATGCGATGATCAGACTTTTTACTTTAGATATATACTTTCTTTATTTGTTTGTTTCTTTCAAATTTATATTGTAAATCTTATAATTTGGCCTTTTGAAAATTTAATTTTTTTCTTCTATTAGGCGATTTAAATAAAACTAGAGGATTTAGACATACTATTTTTTTCTATCATTTACTATCCTTCAATCTTATTTTGGTCATCCTATACATAGCCAAGTTTCAAGATTGTATAAAATTAAAAAATAATTCTTTTTACAGCTGGTATGAATAAATACCGGCTGAATGGATTAAATTGTTAACAATATTTAGTTTTTTATTTAAATATGTAAAATATTTTATTTTTATTTCTGTTTTCTTTAAAAAAAATTGAAAAATTTTATTTTATTTATATTTCAGACATTTAATAAAATAATATAAACAATACTATGATAATAAAATTTAATTAATCATATGTAAAATTTAAAATTAAAAACTGTGAGGTATTTTTGTGTTTAAAGAGGCTTTTTGTTTAAATTAAATAAACCCTAGTACAAATTATTTGTTTGTGGTATTTTTATCTTTAGGGTTACTATATTTTTCTTATTTATCTTGATCGATTACAGAATTTAATTAGATTTTATTAAAATTCAAAAATCTTAAAAAAAGTATGAGAATTGAAATAAATGATAGAATACATGATGAAATCAGTGGTATGTAACAGTTAAAGGAAAACAACGTTGCCTTGAGAATAAGAAATACCAAGAACATTCGTAATGCATTACGGGAATAAAAATAATAAAAACTATATATTGGTTTGTTAATAAGGAAAATATTTTAATTGGAATGAAAAATACATATGTAGGAGTTATTATTGTTATTATATTAATGATATCAATTAAGATATCATTAGTAATTCATACTTTAGAAATATGTTACTTTTATATAAATACTTTGATGCAATATAAATAATTATTTTTTGAAAAAAACAAAGTAAAATAATTCAAATTCTTTATTTTCTTACTTATATATTTACATTGTTTTCTTCTGGTGTTTACCGTTGAGTTGTAATTATAATATCATTCATTTTTAATATTTCCATTATCTTCAGATAATTAGCTTGATGTATTAATATCAAATTGGTCGACGATAGTGAATATAAAAAAGAGCAATAATTATAAAAGTTAGTTTTTTGTAGTTAATAATTTAGAAAAATCAAAACGTTATAATTAATAAATCATTAAATATTAAAAAATTAAAAATATCAATCGGAAAACTATTAGAAATGAGTTTTTAAAAAGTATAAAATATTTTGTGATAACTGAATAAATATTGTAGTAAATACGTTTTATTCTACTTTTATTACTGAATAGCCAATATTTTATTTGGAATTGAAAAAAAAAACGAATTTATATTGAACATTTTAGTACATAGTTTAAAATAATGATTAAACTAATTATTTTTTGAGGTCAAATGAAGTAAACAATTAGACAGGTCTTTTATTTGATGTAATGTTACTTATTTAATAATTGAATGTTAAGTTCTGCGTACGTAACCTTGAAAAATGTATATAAACTCGCCTGTCCTGTAAAATATTATACGTAAATAAACAACACAAACACATATTCTGTTCATTGTTGGTTTATCTTCACCAATTAAATATTTCGAAACGAACCTGTTGGCACAACTGGAAGTTGTATGTAGTTATTTTTTTTACTATAAACATACTTACATTTCATGGTTTTGCCTCTAGAAATGTTTTAAAACATTTCTCGTTTATTCTTGTCTTATTTGTTTAATAAAATATAAATATTTTTAATTGTGTCTATTTTTTTATTTTACTTTTTATGATATCCTTGCAGATTGGTTGTATTTTTTTATAAACAATTATTTTCTTTAAACTTATTGAAGGTTTTTTGGCATAGTGACTGTTAAAGAATAATAAATAAATAAATAACCCAGAGAATTATCAAGTTATTCTTAAAATATTTCACTGTAATTATAATTCAAAAATACATAACGGTCTTTGATTTTTTTAGTTTTCTATGACATCTCTTTTTTATATAATTATATTTTATATAGGTGATATATTTTATTAATGTTTTTTATTTAAAAAATAAAAACGAAAAATTGAAAACGAAAAATATATATGGACTTGAGATTTGATATTATTATAAATTTTATTCGTAAATTTTTATAGATATTTTTTTGAATTATTGAAAGTTTTTGAAAAAATGTTATTTAATTTTTCTATATTATTTCTTATGAAATTGTGGATTGTATAATTAAAAAAAATAACAATTAAAAATTATTATAATGTGTTTCTTCTATTTTTCCATTTTTGAATTTCAAAAATAATTTTCTTTAGAAATTAAATAATATTTCAGAAATGACATGAAAAATTTTATTTGGAAAATTATTAAATGAAAATAGAATTTATTCACTATTTCTAAACCAGTTTATTAGAAAATTGTTGTAGCGAGAATTAAATCATTTCGTAAATATTCTCTTGTTAAAATACTTTATAATTTTTTAAAGAATAAATACATTTTTTAAATTTTTTAACCTGGCGTTAGAATTATTATTTTTTTATTATCATTCTATTACATTCTATTTTACATTAACAAATGTTAATATTTCGTTTATATAACAATGAAAAAAAATATTTTTAATCAATTGATATAATGAATACTTTTATACAGAAACACAATTCTTTAGAAACATTTTTTTATCGAATACTCAATATTTTAAGGAAGAAAATTAATGGTGTTTGTGTTTATTTTATTTTGATATATATTAGTTCATCTTGTTTGTATGAACACGGTTCATGATTGTGAAATATTTCTTGTAATTTTATATAAAGACAAATGGAAATATATCGTGCATGCTGTCTAAAATACACGAAAAGATTAAAAAAGTGTTTATATATATATATATATATATATATATATATATATATATATATATAATTTTATATGTATTATATATCGATGTGTGAATGTGAGTTCAAGGTAGTGCGTAGGTAGGTCTGACGATATTTATATGAAATATTACATTATATCATGAAAAAAATGATGATTAAATCACAGGTATTCTATTTGTTTATATGCCCACAATATCCATAATCCATAATCTTGAAGGAGTGTAATAATATAGAATTTATTTTATTTGTAAAAACATTTTGGATATTTTATTAGATGTGCTGAATTTCTGTCTCAAGATCAGTAGAGAACAGAGTTGTGTATAACCTTGTTTACTTTACACGCGTTTCTTTTTGAACAATATATTTTTTTTAATTATTATAAACTTTGATTTGTTTATCAGAATTGTAATATATAATATTCAATAGAATTGTTTTTATGTATACATACATATAGTAGCGAAACAAATTATTTATTGTTTGGTATTATCAATCAATATTATTAAAATTGCTTGATATTAATTCTATAATTATTTTTAAAATAATTATCATAAATTGTATTTTGACATATGAACAGTAGCTATAATTAAACTTACATATATATATTTATATATATATATATATATATATATATATATATATATATATATATATATAGAGAGAGAGAGAGAGAGAGAGAGAAATATCTTCATATACAATAAACAGCGAATGGAGTTTATGAACAAATCCTAAACTAAAATTAAAATTACTTGATGACAAGCAAATAACAAAATCGAAAATCATATTTTAAATTAAATATTTTTATCTAAAGTAGTCATTAATATTTTATTATTACATATATTTACTGTATATTTGATTTTACGGCAAGATTTAATTTTTTAAAAAATTTCAAAAACTAATTTAATTGAAAGCAAAAATCAGATCTTATCTATTTTTTTAATATTAATATATTGACTGTTATAAGGCTCATCTATGACAATTACTCTACTTTTTGACAGTTATTTAGGTGGTTAGTGTAATCGAAAAAATAAATATTATTATAGAAATTCATATATTGTGGAAGTTGGTTTCACATAAAATTCTAATTGGCATAAATATATAATGATGATATAAAATAGAAAGTATGTTATTGAACAATTAAATTTTTAACAATACTTATTTTCCATATTACGATATATTTTATCCAAATATAGTGAACATGCATATAAGTGATCTATTATCACAATCATTATAAATCTTTATTATTTTCTTACTGGAATTTTTAATATTTCGATCAGTATGTTTTTTTACATAGTAGTTATAGGATAACTCATTAACACAAAGAGAAACTTTATTGATGCAATAAACAGGGTAATAAAAATTTGATTGCTTCAGTTTGGAAGAAATTCCTACATCATGAAGTCAATATTATCTGTGTGCATGTGAAGAGAAAATTTTTCGATTAATACATTTTATATTTTTTCAATCAAATAGTAGAGCACGAATCTTAAATAATATAATAATTTAATGAATTTGGTCAGCATAGAGAATTGTTAAGAACATTTGATTTATAATTAACTATTTAAGAAATAATAATTACAATCAATTTATAAATTAAGATCAACTCTTGAAATTAGCACTTTAGTAAATTGGCATCATTATAGTATTAATACATATTTATACACATGCAAATATTGACAGGTATAGCAATGTATGTACTTTTAAGATTAAATTAGATACGATAATACGTATCAATGAAATTGACACAGTTTAATTAAGGTGAAGGCATTATATCGAAGGTATTTGTGGCATTACAATAGAAGGGGGTTTGATTTTTGTCTTAATCTTTTTAATCGATATTTTTCTATGTAGTATTAAAATACATTATTCATAAATCACACGCACACACACATTTATATATATATATATATATATATATATATATATATATATATATATATGTATGTATGTATGTATGTATGTGTGTGTGCGTGTTTGTATATCTCACTGTTCTATTTTTTATTCACATAATTCAAATCTATTTTTTAATATTTATCACCTCTTTATTTTTTTATTTTTCTTTGCTTTTATTTGGCACTTAATAGTAAGTTCTTATGTCTCCTTAAGTTCGTAAATTCACTTGTAATTTACTTAAGGGGTTATGCGCACTTGCGAGGCGCAAAAACGACGTTTTTTTAGGAATTTTTTTTAGAAACAGTATTTATTTTGCAATTACAAATTATGGTTATTTAATAGATCCTACTTTCAAGAATAAAATAACATGTCGATCATAAAAAAATATTGAAGTACACCGCTCCTGCAGACGATGTCTCGAACGACCTCCAAAAAAATGCGCTTGGCGGTGATCTCCATATCGGCGGTTTGGATTATTTGAAATCAAAAAATATGGTCAATTCTTTTAAAGGATAGATTAATGCAGGTATTGAACGAAGAAATAATAAAAATTTTCATTTTTGACAAAATGGCGTCTACTTGAAAAAAATTTTTCGTTTTTTACTAAAATTTTCGCTCCAAATTGTTTAAAAAAAATAGTAATAATTTTTATAAACCTTATTCCTTCGTTCAATACCTGAGGAATATATTTGAGAAGATTGTGTGAAAATTTGAGACCGATCGGTTCAGCCATTTCTGAGATATCGAGATCACCGACTATGAAAACACCGTTTTGAGATAAACGCGTTTGAAGTTTCGGAAGTAGTTTACACATAATTAAAATTTTTTTACAAATTCAGGTGTATGTCCGAAAATATTTATCGGATTTACTTCAAATTTTCAGAGAATATACTCAAATATATGTGCATTCCGAAAATGCAAAAAAATCGATTTTTTGAAATTTCTAATTGCGTATAACCCCTTAAGTTTACTGTGCAGTTTCATTGAAGAACTAGGATTAAACATATTTTCAAATAATGTAAAGGATATAAAATCAATAACCGAACTTTTTATTGTAATTGATTTATTTGAATTATTTTTAAAATGAACCAAAAATATTATGACCAGAATTGTCGACATACTTTTAATTTATTAAAATTGACAAACGTAATAATATCACAAAAAGGAAAACTTTTTTGGTTACAACTTCGTGTTATAATTGGTAGAATTAAAAAGATTTATATTTGTTCAAACATATTTTTTAATAAACAAAATATATGTATATCCCACCAATCTTCTGTTGATTTATTTTTAAAGTGAATAAATCTTTATAATTAAGTAAAATAGAAAGCGAATTAAAGATAAAAAAATATTCATAAAAAATAATCAATGGATCTTATAATTAGAAAAAAATGTTTAATTAAACTTAAGTATTTTATTAATGTGATCCAACGTCACACCAAAGTCTTTAAAAGCAAACATGTGTTTCTGCATGAAACAAGTGTTAATAAAGAATATAATTCAGCGTATAATAGTAGCTCAAAGGTTTTAGTTCTTAGATTTTAATCTGATAATCTCTAGAGTGTAATTCGAACAAGGTGCGCATATATATATATATATATATATATATATATATATATTAATAATTCACTGACCTCAACAATAAAATTTCAAGTGTCAAAAATCACTTATTATTCACTACTCGTTGATCCTTATTTCGATGGATATACCAACATCGATGGATTTATAGAATATAAAATCTATCTAATATATCCATAAAATTATAATAGTAATTTTAATTTGAAAATATAGCTGTTTTAATTTTTAAAACAATCTCTACTCCAACACCACAATACCTTATCAGTAATGTTTAATAATTATTTATTGCTCTTTTTCATTTACACCTACACTATTAATTATTCCTTTGTAAATAATTGAAATTGAATTGTTATTCATATTAAAAAATATAAATTATTGTATATTTATGTTCTGACTGTAATGAAATTAGCATTTAAATACATATTAATGAATAAAGTGAACAATAAATGATTATTGAACACTTGAAAATGAATTGAACGTTAATTTTTTTAAACGTGGTAATTCATTTGTATCTAAATGAGTTTGTTACAGTAGTAAAACGAATAGTAAGCTATAATATACGCCTTAAAGTATGGAAACATACAATTAAAATTTCAATTATTGTTCATTTCGAATTAAAATTTAAATAACAAATTGTGTTTGCAAATAAATTCCATTTTCAAAAATCGATACAACAGGAAAGTTTATAAATAACTTGATATTAAAATATTGATGAAAACGACATTTATAAATATGTTATGTTGTATCATCATTTAATTTACAATCAAAAGAAAAAAATAATTACCAAAAAAACTTTTGAAAATTTACAGTAATTTAATATTAAAATGCTATTTTTATTTCTTCTATTAATTACACAAATAGTTGCTAAATGTTTTGTACATAACATTTATAGATTTGTAAAAAATATACGTTATGTTTATACATTTCAATTTTGAATAATTAACATATATGACATAATACATGTTTATGAAGTGAAGAAATCATTGATTAGTTTGTAGCCAGTTTTTTTATATCTATTTTATTTTCAGTTTATTGGATATTGACGCCAGTAATTAAATAAATAAATTTGTATATACATACATAAATACATATATATATATATATATATATATATATATATATATATATATATATACATAGTTTATTTTAATATATTTTAGACGTAAAATGAATACATTACACTTTTCATATAAATGCATTTAAAAATACAATTATAATCTTGATGTATTAAAAAAGTACGCACGACACAAAAAGTTAATTACCTTGTTTGCTTATTACTTTCGATAAAATGTTTCAGAAAACTAATAAAAATGTACACAAATTGTCATTAACGTAGAAAACTGGTACTAAACAAAATATTTTCATTATTACTAGTGATTATACTGGATTGAAATGTTTACAGAACTTGTTCAATGTTCCATTATTTTCGTAGTTACGCAAAAAGTAATTTCATTCTGTGGTTTTAGTTTAATAAAAACATATCGTAAACATGAGATTCAATTATAATACTGAGGTTTTGATTTCACATGTTTCTTCTACATGGATGCTTTAACGTTTTTCTTATTGCGGATACATCATAAATGTTTGTTTTATCGATGAGAATTCTTCGTTAAATACCTCAGAAAAACAGTTTGGTTTGTTTTAGTTTCAAACCAGAATTTGAATCTAGAGTTTTTATTTTTACTCTTGGAATTCATGGAAATATGAATAAAAAAGTGTTCGTCATGTGGAATATTTTATAATTACTGTAATACTTTTATATTGATTTTTGTTCTAGTAATTAAAGTCGTGTTATTGTACAGTTAATGAGGAAATTACAGTTACGTGTTATCTTTAATTAGTCTTTTTTTTAATACGGGCAATTAATTATGTAATAAGATATATAGGATAGACGTTCATGAAATGCTTCGAGATCAAATGTCAATTTTGTCTAGCTTATTTTTCTAAAGAATCAAATAAAGTGTGAAATTAAAAATGCAAAATGTCAAGATGTACAATAGACACGAAACATAACAATTTACACGCTGACCCATGAAATTTTCAGTGATAAACGCACACATATATTATTCTCTTTCAGTGGAAGATAAGGCTATTGCGGCCATTATTTTATTTACGACCACTAGAAAGGAATGAGGAAATCTCTTGGGGCAATAAGTTCATCCTTTTATGTGTAAAAATTTACAACTTTCGTTTTATGTAGTCACAAAAGAATTTAATGAGGACGTCCACGAAAGTTTGTCATTTCGTAGGATGAATTCAAAACATTTAAATATTATATTCTCGTGACGTTTTTCATACCAGTACTTGTCTATTGTATGTTTTCGTTTTAATGTTCGTGACAGATATTTTTTTTACTTACGACTGAACTTTTATAAGCAGTTATTTGAATTTTTCATTTTTCGTTATTTCCCATTTTATTTATTTTCTAAAAGTATCCTTTTTTAATATATAATAAAATTGAAAGAATTTAAAAGAAACCTTTACCCAACTGTGAATTGATAAAAACATTAGTTTTTATAGGAGTTTAAGTGATCTCTTAAAATAATGTTAGTCCCATTACGTTAGTTTAGGTTAAGATAGTTACGTGCTTCATATAAGAAAAATATTTTTTTTTAAAAAAATCTGTCTAAATTGAAAATTTTGAAAGAGACCTTTATCCAGTAATGGATTAAGAGGAGTTGATAATGATGAAGATAGATATATAATTTATTCAAAGAATTTTCTTGAAAATAAATATTTTTTAGAAATATTTTAAAATTTTTTTTTTTAAGAATACATATTTTTTTTTAATTTTTTGAATTTATATAAACATATTTATTATCGAATTTATTGTAAACTTGTGTGTGTATGTAGTCAGATCTGTAGATAGGTATGTAAATAAAAAATAATAAAGTATACTATAAATATTATTTTTTAAAAACAAGGCAAAAAATAAATATTTTTTCATTTTGTTAATATTCGTGTTCTACTTTTTTTTATTAATAAATACTTGACTTAACACTGAATAAAGTTTTTTTTATTTTCTGTTATTTATAAATTTATTGCTGTTTATTTTTTTAAGAAAATATTTATATTGTGATTACTAAATTTAATCGTAAAATTTATATTCAGCAAGAATTCATTACTTAATGTATTTAAGCAATCAGGTATTACTTCTTATTTCTTCGTCATCAGTAAATTCCCCTTATATGATATCTCGTTAATGGAGTAAATAGATTGTAATTTGATGGTGTAAGGTGGATGATATAAAGTAGGTAGACTATTAAATTATTTCCCATTTTAATTAATGTAATGACTGTTACAAATTCTTTAGCAACAAACTGTTGTTATCAAAGCTAAGAAGAGTATTATTATAATTCTACATTTTAATTATTTAATTAGTATTATATATAGGTTCTACTCCCTGCCGTAATTATTTTTTTTTTTGTACATTTTGACAACCTTACTTATATAAAATATTAGGTTAATTAATTTCGCATAACAAAAAAAAAAAAAAAAGCGGAAGGGAGATACTTGCCAACCTAATATATAATGGAGAATTGAAAAATCTATTATTTTCATAAATTTAGTTACTTTAATTGTTTAATTTTTTTTTATAATATTAATTAATGAAATTTATATATTAGTAACACCAGAAAAATCGAACAACTAAGTTTTGTTTTCATAAAAGATATTTTTAGTGTTATTAGTTTTCATTTTTCCAGCAAATTTTATTTCGTTGTCAGGAATAAAATGAGAAAATCTGAAACTGACAAGGTTTATATCAAATTTTCTAATGTTATTTTTTCTTTTATAAACTTAACAAATAATGTACTTGAAGAAAGATTTAGAACTAAAGTTAGTCGTAAAATGTGATAAATAATTGTGTTTAAAAATTCAACTAACAAGAATAATTAGAATCGTTAAATTAAATAATCAAAGGAAAAATCGTGGATTAAATTAACAGATAATAATAATAATAAATATATATATATATGGTATTAATTTATAAAGAGAAAAAAATATTTCCGTAAGGATTTTCATCAAGAATTTTATTTAATTTTTAATGAATATTTTGTATATCGTTGTCAGTATTCCACAAATATTTCATATTTTTAAACGATGATATATTTTCAGGCATCTGTTGTTGTATTCCCTTTTGTGTATTCTACAGAGAATATTTTTTAATATATAGAATTTAATTTCAATTAAATAAACAGTATGTGTACAATATACAACACGCATGTTCGTCTTTTGTGCTCTGGGCTTAGGATTAATTTCTTTTGAAACTTCATCGTTCAAAAATGAAATATATTAAACGCAAAACTGTCCGAAATTAGTTATAGTTATAATTTAGATTAGCATCAATTCAATCACAGTGTGAAAAGGGACCTTTTCCTATCTCATACTCATTATACTTGCTCGATCAACTGGTGACCTTCGTGATAACAAATCGATAGACGTACGTATTGTTGAACGAAACCCACGGACCGTCTCTTGAGTCATTAGCCCTCCGACACTGTTGTATGTGTTGGATCGTGAGAATATATTGCTGTTTTCTAGAAAACATGATCGTATTCACCAGAATTTTCGGTTCTGTTTGTAGGTGGAATGATTTACGTGTCTCCAGCGTATAGAGGTCAAATTTAATGAATTCATAGAGCACGAATATAGGAAAAGTGTCTACGTATACATTTCGGACAATCGATACATATCTGTTGGTTTGGTGTAATTTTATGACAAGAGTAAGGGTGAGGGTGTAATGACTAACACGTATTAATTTCAACGGACACTTCATTCGATTTCTCACAATTCGATGAATAATATACCGTAATTTTTTTCTACATATCCATTCTGATATTGAAAAACAATATTCAATGTTATGTAAATGCATTATCACATCTTTACGTGTGGGCAAACTTGATTTGGATATTTACAACTCAATTTGAATAATTCATATTTAACACGAATCAATTAACGATGTACATATAAGTGATATATAATTATAGTTCCACATTTTCCGAATATGTTATATCACCAAATATCATTTGTATATTTATATTTATTATAATTCTAAAATAAACGTTTTTATCTTCACTTTCTCGTATCTAAGAAATTTTAGAAAGTGCGATCACTTGAAATAATTTAGTGAAAATATACAAAAATTCCTATTTGCACCCACATACTTTTTTAATCAACGAATGTTATAATTTTTTTTTAGAATTGTATAACAAATATCTGAAGCACGTACATACTTTCATATATTTCTTATCTTTTTTCTAAACAAATGTATTATTCATGAGATTCAAATATTTATTATTAACAATTCAATATATATATATATATATATATATATATATATATATATATATATATATTTACACTTTAAACTAGAATACTTTTTATTAATAGCGTGATTAATTTAAAATATGCATAAATAGCAAAAAATAAATTTTAGTTGATTAGAAGATCAACAAACTTATTTACCCTATTAAAATCATTTATATTTGTTACTGAGGTGATTTTTTTTTTGGAAAAAATGTTCTATTATTTGATGTTTTTAATGTTAATGTAACTTAATTCTGAATTTATTTCAACGATTTCACTTTTGATTTGACTATTTTATCTTTTTCTTTTTACTACAAACTGTTCATCACTGTCAATACCCTTTTAACAGAAATAGCTTCATAGGCAGAAAATGTAGTACATACATTTCAGCCAAAGCTAGATACTGAAATGTTTTTATCCTTGAATTGATTGAACGACTGAATTTTTTTTTGCAATTTATAGCTTCATTTATTCAGGTGTAACAGTTTTAAAACCAAAATATGTTTATAATTCATCACTTCAAAATGTTCATGTTTACTACGGATTTTTTAAGCGTTTCATTCTTTTTTATGTCATTATCTAAATTTCAATTTATTTAGTTATATAGGGTCATCCAAATGTGACGCCTAGATTTGTGTTTTATTAAAAAGAAACTTGTGTATAGGGTGGTGTATAAAGAAACATGTATATAGTTTCTTTTATTTTTTTTAATAAAACACATTTGGATGACCATATATTGAACATCCTACTATAATAAAACTTTTTTTTGCGATTAATTACAAAACAACAAAAGTTTTATTTGGATATATCTTTTTTTTATACTAAGAAAAATGAGCAATTAGTCGATAAAGCAGGACTGTATTTTAAAATAAAATTACAAGTATGTAATATAGAATGTATGATTATTTTCTATTAAAGTTGTTTTATTCATTTTAAATATTTTATACGAAATCAATAATATTGTAATTTCACAAAATTTGCACTATGTTTTTATTAGACATCAGAACATTCAATATTAACTGAAATGTGAGTTTAAAGTAAACTATTTTAAATGTTATAATTGTTCCCTTGTCCGAAGATTAGATTAATATATATAATTGATGAATTCTTAATCTTCTAAAGACGTTTATAAAACAAGTCTTATAGTGCTCGTTATTTACACAAATTCATGTACACAAGATACCCTTTTGTCACAATCAAAATACTGTTGCTTTAAAGTGAATTTGTGTATATATTAAAATAATTATATGTATATATATATATATATATATATATAATTATTTTAATATTTCCTAATAAAAAAGATTAAAACAACTTTTACAATACATACCATACTTTTTTTAAATTTGTACATTTCTATGTTCTATAATTACTGTTGTCGTGTAACATATCGTATGATTATTATTCTAAGAGTGTTGTTAACTACTCTAAATTTGTTTTTCTTACACTATTTTAGAAATAATTTCTTAATAAAACAACTTAACTTGAATTTTAAGAATTTTGTAACTACTAGAAGATATCTTGTAATAATGATTTTAGTTTTTTTTTTAATTCTCTTATTTATATTTTTAATGGTTATGTACTATAATAAATCTATTACTGTATATCTATTAGAACTTTTATAAAAAAAATGTATTATCTTTTAATGGAATTTGTAGTTTTCAATATATTTTTTAAAATATATAATCTTTATAATGGAGTACTTATAATAGAAGTACTTTATCTAGAAAAAATGATAATAAATAAAATATGTTCAAAGTATGACAAAAATTCACAAAAATATCGAAGATAATATGATAAAAATTCGTAAAATATTAAATGAACTAATATAAATGTGGAATAAAAATGTCAGGAAATAAATTAAAAATATGTGGAAAAAAACAAACATTAGAGATAGAAAAAATATTTTTATTAAAAAGTAAATTATTAAAAAATGATTATATATATATATATATATATATATATATATTATATACTAAGAACAATTCTATTTTTGAAATGTTAAAGAGAAAAAAGTTAAAGAAAATTCACAAGTACAATCTGATGTCATTTACGTGTAACTGATACACGAATGACAAAAATCTTGTGGGCGAATGATATCCTCAGTGTTACGTGGGTGGTTAGTGGATTCAAATGAACATACAAAGGAAAATGTCACGAACTTAGTCACAAATTCTACATCCTGCCACGATTGAGCAATGCCTGAAAAATACTGAACGCGATATATAAGTATGTAAATTTTATACATCTATTAACATATTTAATAAATCGAGTGCTACTTTATGAGGAAATAAAATGTTTAAATATTGTTTTAATCTGTTAAACCTAGATATTTGAATATTGAATTTGGAGTGGACTTTTTAAAAAGAATATTAATATCATTTTCTGATTGTTTTCTGTATTTGTTATATATATTAAATAATATGAAATATGGATATTCATGAGAAATAATTTAATACTATTTAAATAAAGGAACTGTTAAAGTTATTTTAATTAATAAAGAAACGAAATTTTTGTTAATATACATAAAATAGTTAAAATGTAATTAATATTTATTAAAAATGAATATTTATGATGTATGAAATTTGAAGATTATTCACACACACTTTTAATTTTAATTCGTTTTATATGAGTGGAAATAATATTAATTTTATTTTATGAAAAAAAAAGAATCTTCTTATAAGTATTAGTTAAGTAAACTTACAAAAACTGTCAAAATAGATAATTATATTTTTAAAATATATTATTTATGAAATTTATATAATTAAAAATTATTTATAGAAACATTTACATTCTTATATTTTTCTAATTTTTTAAATAATGAATTTATTTATTACGAACAATTATCTAAATATTATCAAATTTGATATACATAAAATTTGAACAGTCAAATTTTAGGTTTATTTAAATTATTATTAAAAATAGTTTCAAATTGTTAATGATATTGATAATGTTATAAGGTACCATTTATATTATTTTATTTTTTAATATATATTTTTTAAATCATTTTAATGGGTTAAGTAAAGTAAATTCTATTATATATTTTAATGCTTATTGATTTTTAGAAGTATTATTTAAAGTTATTTTATGAAAAAGATTTTTTTATATTTTTGAATTGATATAATTATTGCAATGATTAAAATATATAAAAAATATAATATATTTGTATTTTTGTATTTGAAATAATCTATAATTATTATTGTTTTTTAAGAGTTGGGTTAGTTATTGGTTTGAATACGAATATTTAAATATTTCATTTGAATGTTTAGTTACTATAAAAATAATTAAAAAAAATATAATAAAAAAGTGCATTTAAGACAGATATTATAGATATTATTTTTTAGATTTTAAATAGAAATTTTATAGAATGTATAATACATATGAAATAAAAACCATACTCGAATGATGTCATTGAACATGTAAAGATATATAAATACCAACATCCAGTTTACATCACTGTACTTAGAACAATGTAAAATTACCATTGAGTTCACCAAAATTAAACAATGTGTTCAGTGATGACATATACGTGTGAAATGTATCTAATTAGTCCATTTTTTTGATCTACAAATGAAATAATATCTTTTTATATCTTAAAGTAATCATCATTTCCAAATATCCAGTAAACACGTTAATTGATTTTTTTTTTAAAAAAACATGTTTTTAGATCGTATGTTAATGTTTCAGTGAAAATCATCACGACAGAATATTATATAATTATACGACAAATTTAATAATTTCAACTGAAAATACCTACGTTTGTAGGAAAATGTGTCACAGTGTACCGAAAACACTATACAAGAAAAAAATATTTATCATGTTGACTAATTGTAACATAATTGTTTGCGGAACGTGCTTTGCTCTACGTTAGATATAATTAATGGCGGCGCATTTATTATTTCTCTTCGCTTCATGGTTTGGGGGCCGTTGACTTGTTCGTCTAAAGAAACCAGACAAAAACAGACGATGGAAATCCGTACGTTAAGCTATAAGCATTGATACGCTACGTTTTCGTTCTGTAATAAGATTTATATCATTTGTGTTGTTACTACACTGATCGATTGATTCATTTTGCGATTTGTCTCATTGGGAAAAATGTATTGATTCGTATTTCTGCGTTTGAAAGGTTAAGTAATGGGATATGTGCTTAGTCTACCGTGGATTAGACTTGTTTTCAATACTTTCTTTTTTTTCTCTTATGCAATGTTTGTACAGTTAAGATAGTACTGTTTGTTTAGTTATCATTCATACATTTATAATTATAGAAATGAAATGCTAGATATTTTGTATAAATTAAATATACTATTTATAATATATATATATATATATATATATATATATATATATTGATTATTCATATTAAAAAAAAAATAGTTCAAAAAATCATTTCTGAGGAAATAAAAAAAATATTTTCTATTAAAATATTCCTTAAAGATTATTTTTAGTGTAATATTTTGTTGAAAAACATATATTATTAAGAAATGGTCTTAGTGTTCATAAATAATCTCTTAAATTAATTTAAAAATCAATGAAAAAAATTTTTATTAGTTAAATTGTTCATTTAATAATAAAAATAATGATCACTTGTTGATGAAATATTTTATAAACAAAATTTGCCCAAATAAAATTATTCAATTTCATTATTTTTATGGTATTTTTTAATTCATGGGATTTATATTTTTTAATATATAACTTTTTTTTTAGTTATCATTTATTTCTGTTGTGATAATTATCAAATTTCAAAATAGAATAATGAATAATAATAAAATTAGTACAGAAAGTATTTAACTGTATTAAAACATATTGTGAAATTATGACTCTGATAAATAAAAAACTAGTGATTAATATAAAAATTATTTTTCATTAATTATTAACAAATAATTTTTTTAATGCTACGAAATTTTTTTTTAGAACTTGTACATTTGAAAATGTATATATTATTTCCAAATATTATAAAGTCATTTTTTATTGTAAGTAACAATATTACTTTATAACAATACTGAAAAGTTTAAAAATGAAATGGATCAATCATATAGAAAGACAAGAAAAATTATTGATTGGGAATTCAGAATTTTTTAGAAAAATCTAAAAATGATGCATGGTTAGATGGAATAAAGACTAGAAAATTTGTTGGCGTGGAATGGAAGAGAAAGATATTGGATTACTGGAAGTGAAATGTTTTAGGGAGGACCTTAATCTAGTAGTGTACGAAATAGACTAATGATGATATTTAAAGATGATAATTAATATGTTTTAGCAAAAAGAACAATAAATAATTATTGAATACTTTTATAAAAGTTCATGTTATTAAGAGTGATTTCTTTATTTTTGAAAAATGACGTTTCAGTTATAAAGATATAACTATATATTATTCGTAGATTAGATTCCATCATAGTTGCTAATCGTTTTTCACTATTATGTAATTACTTATTCCACATCGCTCCTATTTGAAATTAATATCTCGAAATTTGTAATTCTCAAATCATGCTTAAATACCTTACGAGATAATAATCTCTGCCTTGAATTAATATTTCAAATAGATTCAATAGCATTGTATTCTAGTTTGTACCTTAGTAAAAAATCTTTAATTTTTTTTATATCATTTTGTGTCGGGCTCTAAAAAAGAAACAAAATTAGAATTGAAGGCTATAGTATTTTTGTTCGTTTTTAATATATATTGTAACGTTATGGAGCCCAAAATTTAAATAATTCTGCAATTTTATATAACTTAACAAAAAAAACTTTTTATCCGTTATCATGACGTTTTTGCAAAAAATAAAGTTAAATTTGTTTATATTAGCAAAAAGGCAGGAAAATTATCAAAAAAAGTAATAAAATATATTATACTTTTAGGTACAAGTATATTTAAATATTAAACATATAAAATTGTATATCGTACTCATAAAAAATGTTTATATTTGTTCTTTTATAATTCATAATATTCTATATAGGATACTATAAATAATTCAGACACTAAAAAAGCAGAGCTTTTTATTTTATGAAGTAGAAAGACACGATACCATTAATTGAAGTGGTTCGAATTTCTTCACATCGTCTAGACTTACTGAAAATAACTACAACTTGTAATGTTTTTTTAGTGAGATAAAATATTGCTTTGTATGTTGGGATTGTTTAAAAAGATTTTTTGTTTATTTTAAATAATTTATTAATGTTTATTTTGCAACGACCTATATTTAGAAATAATTAAAGTTTTGATCTGAAACTGAACTTCAATATATTAAATAAATATGACATAAATACTATTTGGATGAAAATTATTTATAAATAAGTTATTTTCATTTTATTGATAATTCTGTTAACTTCTGAGTAATTCACTTGTACAATTGTAGAATATTCACCTTGACAAGTATCGATTTTAAATAACCTTAACAAGTATATCTGTTAAATATTAAAGACTGTATGTGGATTTTGCTTTTAGACAAGGTTGATAAATATAAAGAAGCTATAACATTTCTGTTCAATGTTGTATTTATTTTTAAAAATTAATGAATTGAAAAAAGAATACAATTAGCACGATTTGTAAATATTTATTTTTTATTACTTACATAAAGATAATTTTTATATTAGGTAAAAACATTCTAAATAAAACATATCAGAAACTTTAATAGGGTTCTCATAAATAAATAACTTCTCAAGGGAATTAATTTGTAAAAGTGTTCAATAATCATTTTTTTTAATTAATACATATTTCGAACATTATGCCATATATTATAAAAACAATTATAAAGTAATTATGAAAAAATTTTATTTCTGAATTTTTTAAATTATGAAAATCTGCCAATTATTAAAAATTTATGGTTTTTATGGATCATTAAAAATTAATTTAACCACAATGTCAACTATAATTACGATAATTGGATCAGTTCTTTTTATTTTATTCAAATAATTATTTTTTTATTAATTTAAGGTAGCAATTATTTTATCTAATGAAAATATCACAAAAATTCTTTAGCCTTGAAATATTTTCAATTTATAATGATTTGTATATATTTGGTAAATATTAAATATTTGAATAATAATGATATAGTATTAAAATAATTATTATTGAAATATTAATAACTAAATAATACCATTTTTATAATAGAATATTATTAGCTCTAGTATATAAGTATCTAAAAAGTGAGGTTATACACTTTTTCAATATATGATTTTTTAAGTATGAGAATGATTTTTATTTTTATTGAAATAAAAAAAATACTATGATTTATCACAATAGTTTTTTAATATTTTAATATATATATATATATATATATATATATATATATATATATATAAAAGTATACAAATATATATTTAATGATTCTTCTTTGTATAATATTATTAAACTAATATTTTTTTAATTCTTTAAAAAATACAAACCGGTATTCATTTTGAAGTCAAGAGTAAAACAACAGAAATTACTTATTAAATGTTTTACAAGAACAAACGTCAATGCACGTGACTTCTAAATAGAAAAATAATTCAAATAAAACTTTCTCTGTCAATCTGTCTTCCGTAAGTGGACAGATGGTTCTTTTTGCTTAAACAGATACACATAACCAATCAGAAATATGCATTCTTACAAATGCCACTTGAAAAGAAATTAACTAGTTGACTTGTGAATTAGTAATTAGTAGAATGTTTAACATACATTGATTGAAATATAATACACACTGTTCATACTTTGTTTCGCTTACTATTTTTTGCGAGAATATTGTTTCTGTTACTTGTTATAAAAAAGTCACTCGTAAATAAATATTGTATAAGAAATTTAATTTTTAATTGCATGTATGATAGTGAATGTTAAATTCATTGAATAAATATAAATAAACAGGTTATTGGTAATTTTTAATATTTTAAAAACGAATGTGCTGAAAAAAGTTAAAAAAGGAATATATACGAATAATACATTCTAAAATAATGAAAAATATCAAAAATTAAATTTTAATGAAAATATTTGTAAAGGTTTTCAAAATATCTTAAAAATAAATAATTATAAGATACAGTTAATAGGTTATTATAATCTTTTTTAGTAATATTTTTAGGAAAAAATAATTATATTAAATTATAAACGAGATGAAGAGAGAGAGAGAGCTGTTTAATTATATATAATCGGAAAAATTAATTATATTATTTTTGTTTGTAAAACAACGACTTTGGTACATTTAAAACAATAAGGTTTAATGTATTATTTTTTATTATGCATGTATTTCAAATTAATTAATTATATATATATATATATATATATATATATATATATATATATATATATATATATATATATATATATATACATATATATATAATATTTTATCTTGTATATGCCATTTTATTTAAATGATTTATTAGCTGATATTTACGAATATAACATTGAAGATAAAAAAACTCTTATAGAAAATAAAGATAACATTAAAAATTGTGATAAAATAGGGCAATGTATTTTGTATTGAATATATCAAATAAATTTGAAATTTATAAAAATATTTGACGAAATTAAATTCTCATTTAAAATCTGAATACATTTTTAGACTATTAAGATTATTTTTTAATATATTTTATAAACAAATAGTAATAAATTATTTCTGAAAAGCTTAAATTTTCAATCAACACATTTGTTAAATAATAATATATATTAGAATAAAATAAAATCGTTAGTATTTGAAAGTACATTTTTTTTGACTAATATTAATAGAAATAGATTTAAATTTATTTTAAAAACATATATTCGATAACAATATAATCTTTCATTCAAATTCTCTGTGTAAAATCTGTTACTCACATAAATTTAGTTTGAAGTAATAACAATTTTATTCCAGTTTGATTGATGATTAAACCGAATAATCTATTTACTCGCCTAATTAAAATTTCTAATTGTACAAGATTTTCAATACCCTATTGAAAAAAAACTGTTACGAAACTGTATGAACATAGCTGTTGTTATTAGTATAAAAAAACATAGTATATTGACCTAACAGCAATGTTTAGTACCATCCCGACATTTCTATTATATTTTGGTTCGATAAACTCAACGACTCCATTGAATGACATGTGAATTGTTGTGAATAAATATTTGTCTAGTTCATAGTTGAATGAATTTAGCAAACCTTGAACCTAAATTTTCTTCGAAAGAAAAATTCGATATCAACGAACTTCCAAGAAATCCATTAAATATATGACTAATCTTATCTAAAGGAAATTGTGTTTCGATTGTTAAGTGCGTAGGTTGATTGTTCCTTATTCATAATCTTCTTTATATATATATATATATATATATATATATATATATATATATATACATATGTATGTATTAAATTGCATATAAAATAATTTTATATAACTTGAGGCACGAAACTAACAAGACAGTTAAAACACAGTTACAAGATATATTATTAATTTTGCATGTTCATGTTTCATAAAAAAATCTAATTATACATATTGTTATTTTCCTAATGTGTTTTTCTTTATATGCAAAATATTATTTGCGTTTCGTATGCACATGTAAAATAAAATTCTTGTATATAATAATTAAATACATTAGCATATTCGTGGAATTATTTTGTGGAATTTCAAATTTTGTTAAAAGTATTCATATGTGATTTGAAATTAAGTGGTAGTTATCATAGATTCGTTTCAACAATGGAAGTAATACACATACAATTATCTTAGAAAATTTACCAATTAGTTTTAATGAAGTAGACGTCATATATTAGCGTTATTTCTCTGTCTCTCTCTCTTTCTCTCTCTAAATAAAGAGAGGAATGATGGATAATGAGGGGATTCATCATCAACTTATTTATATGCATTGCTGGATGACGACTGTTTTCAAAATTTTTCCATTTCGACCGATCCAATACTTTTCTCTTCTAGTTCGTTACGACATTTTTTGGGGGGTTTTTGTTTCATCTATCCATGGATATTTTCCTAGGCCTTTTTATATATCTAGGTCTCCAAAAAATATATATTAAAAACCTATTTTAATTCATTATTAGCTTGAATTTTGTTGACTGGCAATGCAATTAATTTTACTAGGAAATTATGATTATAATTTTCTAGCCTATTTCTGTTTATTGTCATTTATGTAAATAAATAATTATCATTTAATTGAAAATCTCACATCGAACAATACAACCGATCACAATTCTGAATATAAGCATAAAAACGTACATCTATCTGTTTTATGCAATGTTCGGTTTGTTTTAGAAACGTGTCTTTAATCTACTATAATCGAATAATTGAACGGAAATACGAATTGTGCAACATGCATGCAGTCATCATTTTAACAATGCTGTCTGTTTTATGTGTACAAATATTATTAAAAAAAATATGTATTGTCTTTATGTAAATTCAAACTACGTGTCCGGCCTTTTTGTGTTCTTTCCGTTTCGTTTCAATATAAATTTTAGCGAAAACCTTGAAGAGAGTGCGTGTTAGTTGATTGTTCACACACAAACATACACACATTTGTGTTTGTTTATATGCTGTGTATCTAATTGAATAAAATGCACGCTTCTCAGGTTTCACCCTTCTGTGTAGATTTAACTTACTCATTCAGCTTTACAAATTTTATATACAAATGTAAATCTTGTTATAACTACTTCTCTCTCTCTACTATTCAAGTGTCTCTTAGAACCCCTTCATCGTTATTAATGAAGAATGGACTGTGTTTTTTATGCTTCAGGGTTTACTAGAGTTGAATGTTATTCAATTTGTTGATTTTTGAATGAAAATTTTTCAATTGGATATTTGTAGAAGTAAATTTTATTTTATAAAGTGTTTATTGAAATATTTGTTATTTAAATACTTGATTTTTTAATTACAAAAATTCTTTTTTTTGTAATGTGCATTTATAATTTTTTTATGTGCATTTTATTTTTGAAAATCTGCCACAATCAAAATTTAAGTATTTGAAATCATCTATATAAAATATTTTATGTACTTATGTCTCCAAGATATACATCTATTGAAATATGTGTAGATAATTAATAATAAGCAATAAATAATTAATAAATACGTTAATAAGATCTTGTAGTTTTGAGATAGTAATTTTTTTCTAAAAAATAAATGCCATATTTCCTAATTGAATTGTATTACAAATTCCAATAGTAATATTTAATTTTAATAAGAAATATATTTTTTATAAAGAATTTATTCATGAAAAAAATATATTACTTTTAGAGTTAAAAAATCTATAACAGTATTCAGAATTTGAAAAATCAAATGTTTATTAATTTAATTAATTCGTTGTATACTTCACATTATTAAACTATAAAACAAGAAATTTAATTATTTTTTATAAACATTTATTTTTTATAATTGATATAATTAGAATAGAAAGTTAATTTTTATATTTTTTTTAATATTTCTAAAAAAATACTGTTTTAAATTTTTAGGAATATTTTTAAAATAATATCAGTATTAATAATATTAGATAAAGAATAGATTTTTGTTTATATTTTTTAGACTATTTTCTATAATTTAACTTTTTATAAAAGAAAACAAGAAAGAAGTTTTATATTATTTTTTAAAAGAAAATTATAAATTTATAAAATCTTTTTGTACAAGTAATATTTTAAAATACTGCCATCATTCTTAATATCATCAAAATAAGAGTCAATTATGATTACTATTTTATTATCATTTAATTTTCATTGGAATGTACATTTTATAAATTCCTTATTCCTATAATATTCATAAAATTGGTTTTCAAGGAAAAATTGTCTATTTTTATAAATATTTTTATTGTTATTAAATTCCATTGAGTAATATAAATTTCGTTAAATTATTAACAAATTTTATATTTTTATTTTTAATTATGTAATATTGTATATAAATTTCTGATTTACAAGATAATTTTTTTGATGATTTAATTAATATACTACATTTTCTATTTTGTTACATTTTTTACAAGTCATATATATATATATATATATATATATATATATATATATATATATATATATAATTTACTTTAAATTTTGTTTAATAACTTTATGTTAATTTTTCTATATAAAAATTCCTGATAAAAAATCAAATATTCACGCGTGGAATTTAAATCTACGATGAAAAATTATAATTTTCTGATAAATTATGTTATTTATAGAACAGAATATATTGCTTGAAAGCTATTATTTAGTAAAGGAATCAAAACAAATCGATAGTCTTGTCTGTTCATTATATTTAAAATTTATCTTTAGCTGATTAATAAAAATACAAGTACTTATTAAGAACTATTTTTAGTACTTTAAATTTTAATATTTTATTCTGACAATTACTGAAATTATATACATATACGAGTATAGAACGTATGCGAGTACATACAAAGATATTATAAACACTTCAATTAGTTTCAATCACGTTCATTATTAAAAAAAGTTAATTATGTTTTTTATTGTTATTTAAAATGATTGTCGAGTATAAACTTAAGAATATTCTCGACAGCATGCAGTTATGTTAACTACATTATAATTAAAGTCATTGAACATTACAGTCATGAAACATAACGTTAGTGAAAATTGTATTAAAGATAATTCTGTTCATTAGAAGGTAGTGAAATAGAAAAAATATCATTAAAAAGATAATTTCGATTTGATATATGCATTACAAATGTCTGTGTATTTTTGAACAAGATGTATTTATCGTGTTGCTTTGAATAATATCGTCTGTGTATTATTTAAATAGCCGTTTTACATTATTCAAACGCACTTCATTTCACTTGTCTGTTATTCGAATTTCAAGATGATACATTATACAGTAATATTAGATGATAAATATCTTTCTACACGCTATAGCTGTTGTAGATGGATTTCTTTAATACATTTCAGTAATTAAGAACGGACGAATAATGTATGTAAGAAATTAGAATGCATGATAATTTTCAATCTGTGAAGAGAAAGATCAGACAGACATTTATTTAGTGTCGTCTGTTGTGTTTATTAAGTATAATTTATAATAAATATGTTCAATTTGTTAATGTCAGTACAAATTATTTAAATTTTCGAACTTTGATAATATAGAATATATGAATTTGAATGGAAATTGTAAATTTAATAATCGATATCTGTAACTTAATATCAAGAAAAAAATTTGTAATTGTGAAATATAAAATAATTACAAAAACATTTTTGTTTACTTTGATAACTGCTAACTATGTATTTACTAATAAATTGGGTAAACACGTTTGAAAAATAAAGAAAATAGTTTAACTTGAATGATATGTATGATGTCACTCAAAGAAAACCTATAACTTACATCGTACGAAACATCTTTCATTTAGTCTGTCAGCATGAAGTTAACGTTGTGGTGTAAACTTTGAAATGTGTGACGAATTGGAAACCTCTTGACGTGGTCTTTTACCAATTTGTAAAACCACGCCTGTCAAAATCAGATTCGATACCTGTAGATAGTATCATTAATAAAAGTTGCAAGTAATATCTTAACATGCAAATTTGCATATTTTGATTATTATAAAGATTTCTATTATTATTTTTATAAACTTGCAATAAGATTTTCTAATAAAGTATTTTTATTGTAACAATTTTTTCTAAAATAATAATTTAAATATTATATTTGTTTTCTCTTAAATTGTTAAATATATCTATATCATAAAAATAATGATTATATTGATGTGAAAATTGATAAGAAATAAAAATTAGAATAAATAAGATAAACTTATTTCTTAAACATAACAGATCGTTTGAAAATGTAAAGATAGTTCAATTCTGATTTCCTTATCTTTGTGCAAAGTTCACCGAAATTTTTTTTTATCTTACAAACAAAACTAACTTTCTGAACCCCAAATTCGTTCGCTACTAATTATCTTTGAATATAGACGGTAAATGTAACGTTTTAAAATTGTATAGATGCTTCGATGAGCACGTTTTATAATAATATCATTCATAACTGTATACATCTATTAGGTAGCTCTATGTTGGAAACGTGAACGAAGCAAATAGACGTCGTTGCGTTTCCACAATTTTAATTAAAGTTCTAATTGAACGAAATAAGCCCCATTGGATCGCTTGTCACGCCTCGCTAGTTACGCCCACGAGGTTCATCATCATCACGTTATTGTCGACAATATATATCGATTATGTTTCGTCTCTTTTCTTCTAAATACATTACACACAACGCATATATTATTTAAATATAGGTGATTATTCATTTATATATATATATATATATATATATATATATATATATATATGTATATGTATATGTATATGTATATGTATGTATGTATCAATTTCAAGATTATTTTACGGAATGAGGAAGCAAAGGTAATAAATGTATAAGCATATTGAAATAAACAATGTGTCTTTGAATTCAATTCTACTAAATTTAATTACGTTTTGTAATGGTGAACTTTTTTAAAAGTTTCATTTGAAATAGAAAAAAATACATGAAATTAATTTAAACTTTTATTGTCGATCTTTAAATATATACAGAAGTTTATTTTCGAATTACAATAGGCTATTTTTTAAATAATTCCTTGTACAAGTGAAAATGTCTTATTGTCACACTGACTTTAAATTATTTTTTATGAGTTTAAATGCGTTTTAAAATATTTTTAATATATGTATATATAATTTCATAAATAACATTTTTCATGTGACTGGAGAGAATAATTTACATTACAAAAATTTATTGTTTATGCTTAAAAAGTTTCAGGTTTTAATTATACTTTTAACAATTGTTAAATTTAATTGTGCTTGTAAATATATATATATATATATATATATATATATATATATATATGTATATGCAATTTTAAAATAACATTTCTATGGTATGATTACTATTCATATTGACGTCAACAAATTGCACAGAAATTAAATTCTACTCAGTTTAATTGCTTAATATTACAGCGAATGGTTTATCACGTTTATAAATTGAAAAAGTTTTCAAATTAGAAAATAATATACGATTCGAAAGCCTGGCAATGAAAATGTGTTTAAATTGTTTGTCATATATTTTAGTTTATTTATCTGGAGTAATGAAATTTACAGGCTACTGTGTATATGTTGATTATTTTTTGAGTAAGGATTTTTTTTATAGAATTACAATATAATGTGATACTACAAATAAAGCGACTTATGAAATGTAATTAATCGCGATATTAAATTCAATTATTTTAATTTTTTTTTATTATTTCATAAAAAATGTCTGCTGTAGTAATTAACTGCAATAAATGTTTTTTTGTTAGTAAAAAAAAATATTTGTATATTTTTCTCGAAATAAAATAGCTGTTTATTAAATAAAATAATTGTAAAATAAAGTATTAATGTATAATAAAAAACATCTAATATATTTTGATCTTGACACTATTAATGACAATTTTATTGATTACTTTATTTTTTTGTATTAATACAAAAATAACTCGTTTATATTTAAAATTCATTAATATGGATGTAGTTGTTGATATTTTTAAATATGCTACAATTTTTCTTTTTCGATACAGATATTCATTAGTATTGTTCATATTTGCCTTTAATAACATTTATATATGGTCATCCAAATGTGACGATTAGATTTGTGCTTTATTAAAAAGAAACTATACACGTTTTCTTTCCTATACACCACTCTATACACATGTTTCTTTTTAATAAAACACAAATCTAGGTGTCACATTGGATGGCTATATATAAATCATTAATATCACCATTTTTCTATTCACTACTAGATGAAGATATCTCCCAAAACTTTCCATTTTTGTGATCTAATATTTTTCTCCTTGTAATGTGCCTTAAGGGGGTTATACGCAGTTGCGAGGCGCAAAAACGACGTTTTTTTAGGAATTTTTTTTAGAAACAGTATTTATTTTGCAATTACAAATTATGGTTATTTGAATAGATCCTACTTTCAAGAATAAAATAACATGTCGATCATAAAAAAATATTGAAGTGCACCGCTCCTGCAGACGATGTCCCGAACGACCTCCAAAAAAAGGCGCTTGGCGGTGATCTCCATATCGGCGGTTTGGATTATCCGAAATCAAAAAAGATGGTCAATTCTTTTAAAGGATAGATTAATGCAGATATTGAACGAAGGAATAATAAAAATTTTCATTTTTGACAAAATGGCGTCTACTTGAAAAAAATTTTTCGTTTTTTACTAAAATTTTCGCTCCAAATTGTTTAAAAATGGATGTAATGATTTTTGTAAACCTTATTCCTTCGTTCAATACCTGAGGAATATATTTGAGAAGATTGTGTTTAATTTGAGACCGATCGGTTCAGCCATTTCTGAGATATCGAGATCACCGACTATGAAACACCGTTTTGAGATAAACGCGTTTGAAGTTTCGGAAGTAGTTTACACATAGTTAAAAAAATTTACAAATTGGATGGCTATATATAAATCATTAATATCACCATTTTTCTATTCACTACTAGATGAAGATATCTCCCAAAACTTTCCATTTTTGTGATCTAATATTTTTCTCTTTGCTATGTGCCCTAAATTCAAAATTTAAAATAAAAAACTAAATATTATTTTTTCAAATAATTAGAACTTATTTCTTTTTATATCCTACAACATATGAATAAAATGATTGTTTATACAAGAAGATTCTGTGAAAATCATCTAAATGTATATTCATGTACGCGCGTATATCTTTTTGTGTACAAGTAAGATTTCGTTTTCTTGTTCATTATGATACCTCGACGTATTGCTGCCGCTAGGTATACCGCAAGTTCTGTTGCGCAGGATGTGTACGGCTGCGCACGGTTAGCGAAGTGTGACGTGTGGGGGCCATGCTCCAGTCACACTCCTAGGTCAATTTGTACGCGACTGGAATGTTAATTACGCACTACATACTTACGTCGAACGAAACTGAAAGATAGCAACCAATCTGAGTTGTTTTTCCAGACGCCACCACTTTATTGATATATGATCTCGACAAACTGTGGGATTCAAAAAATGATGTATTGTATAACATCACTTCTTGTAAAAATAGGTTTACACACATAGAAACACATGTACATATATGTTTTATATATGCATACACACACTTTATATATATATATATATATATATATATATATATATATATATATATATATAGATATATATATATATATATATATATATATATATATAATGTATGTAACACAAAATAGATAAACTGATAGAAGGTGACGTAGAAGAATTTTTCTTTAATGTAGTCATACTATATTTCCAACTATTTAAATCATGTCTAATATGATATTATAATTAATGACTAAGTATTGATAATTTAATAGATTTTGACATTAACTTCTTTTTATTTCTTATCTTTATTTTGTAGTGCAGTGTACAGAGCGGTAAATATGTTTTTTCTTTCATGTATCTGTTTTTTAAAGTGGTTTCCCCTACCAAATTAATGCACTTAATTTAAATTTAGTGACTATTTAAAAACATTTTTTTTATTACCTTTTAATTTCATTCTTTTATTAATTTGTTTATGGTAAAGGAAATAAGTACATAATTAATATGATTTTTGTAATATGTAATAAATTGATATAAAAAATATAATACCTTATATATATATATATGAATAATTTTATTCATTATTCAATTTTAGCTACTTTCGGATATAAAACTCTTCATTTTATCTATCATTATAAATTCTTTTTAATTTCATTTACGCTACTTGTGTGGTGATATTTCATATTATAAACGATTTCAAGGGTTCTGATTAAAAGATTACACTTTTCAAAATTATTATGATTTTACATTAATTTTTTAAAATTCTAATAATTTGCATATTCAAATAAACTATTTAATTAAATAAAGATCTACGTAAATAAAATAATTATGTGAAGTCGTTGAATTATTCCGACATTTAAAACCTTTATTTTATTATCGTAAATAAGGACAGGTGAGATGCACTGATTAAAAAATTATTTCTTGAAATATAAATAAACATTCGACTTCATAATGTAAGATTTTTTCCCAAATTAACACAATTCCAATTATATTTCTCATAATCACTTCATTTATCATCATAAACTTCTTTCTGGTCTCTGTTGGTTAAAGGCTTATCCCAAAATTTCATACATTTGAATAATTTGGAATTATGAATCACTGTACTGATTCTAATTGCATGTTGCTGAATATTTCTTCCATATTTCAAGATTTATACCTTTTCTTCCTCCTAGGTTTTCAGTGCATAATTAGGTGTACTATTATTCAAATATTATTATAGTACATCTTAGAATCTCTGTTATACCTTCTAGCCACTTTGAGACAGTGAAGTACAAATTTAAAAAAGAAAATTTTTCAATGTGTGTATATATAGAGAAAGAAAGAGGGAGGGGGTGAGTTTTATCAAATGGTTTCATAAAGTTTATGCAGATTCAGAGTTTAAATAAAAAAATTTCAATTTTTACAATGTTGAATTAAAAAAATTGTATTATATTATATGAGTATTATTAGAAAGAATAATATTAAATTTTACATAAACGAGAATAACCTTTTTAATTTAATGTTGAACTCTAATTACATATGTGTATATTTTATATACTTAATAAACGTTTTTTAAAAGGTAAAATAAACACATGAGTTAGCAATAAAATTGTGAACTATGTATTTTTTATGTAAAAAATACATTCAGCGAGCAAGTGAACAATTAGATTACAGAATAAAGAAAATATTTCCTTTACTCGTATTTAATATTTGAATTATTCATTTGATTCTCTAACAGCGTTCATCATGTTTACATTTACCTTATGGGTTTTGTAGAAAAAAAACATTATATATATATATATATATATATATATATATATATATATATATATAAACAGGGTTTGTTGTATAAGATACAAGTCTGCAATCATCATTGAAGCCGACTTATTTGCGATAACATCAACGTTGTTGATACAAAAGAAAACAAGTTACCGTATGACAGGTTAGTATCGCGCCGTAGAACCAGAGTTTACGGTACTCTAGGGATTGGTATAATTTACCAAAAGACCAAACTGTGCGTTGTGCTGTACAAATTCAATGGTATGTTCTGTTTCACGATTTTGATTTTAGATTCTTGTTTATTTTTTACATAAAGAAATCGAATGAAAACTGTGTGCTATTAATTTTAGAATTATTTTTATCTTCATTTACCCAGTATTCAATTTTAATCTAACAGATTAAAAATGTATGATAGAAGATATTAATACATATTAATGTTATTCTTGTGTAAAAATAAACATTAGATTTTATAAATGAAAGTGTTATATTTAACTTGTTTACAATAATTGTTATACATATATTAATGTACATGGATATTTGTGTATTACAAAGTATTTTAAAAAATTCTATGAAAGTTAAAAATATCATTTCAATAATTTTTTTGTACCTTGAATTACAAGTATAAACTAATTTTTAGAAATAATAACTCGTCTATAGAAAAATATAATTGTAGATTTTTTTATTTTATTTTCAAATCAAAGTTATCTTATGATAAAATTATTTAACTTTCACTTAATTATTAAATTCTTACCTTGTAATAAATACATCAAATATTGTGAAAAGAAAATTGATTGATTCAAACTTGAATAATGATTTTAAAAAATACATGATTTTTATAAAACACATTTTAAAAAATTAAAATTTTATAACATTTTTTCCAAAATTTTATTAATTTTTTTTTCAAACCTGAAATTACGTTTGATTTTTTTTGTATAATATTTATTTTTGAAATGTTTGTTTTTAATAATTTAATTTAAACGTTCTTTCTTTATTAATTCAATTGCTATTTTTGTTCTCATCTCTCTCTCTCTCTCTCTCTCTCTATTGATATATATATATATATATATATATATATATATATATATGTATATATATATGATTATGAACCTAAGATAATTTTATTTAAAAAAAATCATCATAGATATTAAACTTATTTTTAATTGTGTTTAATTAAGAACAAAAGTATTGATTATTTTAAAGTGTTATAAAAAATAAATTCACGTAATACGACTACACTGTATGCATTTGTCTCGATATATTTCCCCTAACTTCCATTACAAAAAAATAAATGCGGTGTCAGCAGGCGTTCTCCTGTGTTTTAAAATTTTATAGAACCGGCAGGACCCTTTTAATACAATTTGTCACTGATTTATAAGTTTACTAATGTAGGGTTAATTAGAGTTTTTTTGCAAACAGCGAGAGAATGAAATACAATTACTATCCACTGCCTAATGGTCCTGTACTCTAAGTAACGTGGTAAATGTGTTATGATTTATTATTATGTGACAGGTGTGAACATACCAGCGTCATTATACTTACAACGTATACCTGTTTTTTCCAAAAAAATCTTGTTATTGAAGGAATTTGTCCTGTTTTGTTTTGTTATAGGTTTTTAGATTAATTTAAAAAAATATTAGTTTTAGTAAAATGATATTCTTGTTTGTTTTGAAAACTTGCATACAAAAAATACAACTAAAAATCAATGAATTTCCATTTAAAAAAATATCACTTTGTATTAACGTATTTAATATAAGAGTATAAATGTATGAAAATAAAAATAAAATAAAAAATTAACAAATATTCGATTGGTTTTGGAAAATGCTTGTTATTTCATAAACAATGTAATAAGTACTGCATGGATAACTACCCAGAGTAGAGGGATTAACACGCTTTGCTGTTATTTGTTCGGTATTCTATAACAGACCCAGAGGGTTTATATATATGCTCATAAATATTTCAATAAAACTTTCCCGTATCGTTATACTGGATTATTGTCATATTTCATTATATAACTTTGTATAAAAAATTGATCACGTACATGTATGTACTACTTTCATGTAACTTGTTATTTATATACTCTACAATATATATTGATAAAATATTATTTCATTTGAATTTATTCATAGTTACATTTCTTTTTTAAAGTTTAAATTTATGTCTTTAAATGTTCAATTTTTATTATTTTTTTAAATTAATATTTGTGTTTCACAAAATGCTTAGTATTATTAAATTTTTAATCTTAGTACTATGTTAACAATTAATATTAATAATGATATTCCAATTTAATTATGCAAATCCGGTAGTAAGGATTCCAATTTTAGAACATTTTACATTAATACATGTTAATTTTCTTTGTAATTTGTTTCTGACAAGCTTTAACTGGCAAAAGCAACGTTTTGAAATTATTATTATTCAATAATAATTCTTATTATATTCTGAAATTCAAAAATATTGTGTTGTATTTAATTTATAAAATCAAAAAATATTTCATAAAATTTTATTAGAAATGTAAAATCGAAAAATGTTTTTAAAATTTCATTAAAAATATTAATAATATTCAATTAAAATACAAAATCAAGAAATATCTTTTAAAATATAGTAAAAATGGAAAATTGAAAAATATTTTAAGAAATCGATTGAAATGTAAAATTAAAAGTGAGCTTCAATAATTTTTTTTAAAATATAAAATCTTAAAAATATTTCATTAAATTCAACAAAAATGTAATTTCGAACACGCGTTTCATAAAATTCGATAAAAATATAAAATCGAAAAAACATTTCAATTAATTCCAAGAAAATATAATCTCAGTAAATTAATTTTATGATTTTTTTTATTTATATTCAATTAGTTATTAAACATGAAACATTTTTTGGATTTTCTTTTTAATATTTTGAAATATTTTTATCAAATTTCATGATATATTTGCGGATTATATATTTTTATCGAATCTTATAAAATATGTTTTTCATATTTATATTTTAATCAAATTGCACGAATTAATCAAATTTACAAATTTGGTTGCATATTTTAATTTTTCGATTTATATTTTGCTTGAAAAATTATACTATTTTTTATATTTTATATATTTAAGTGTTTTTTAAGCATGACTGAACTTTAATTGAATCAAAGGAAATTGAATTTTAATTAATTAAAAGAAAATTTACAAATTTGGTTGCATATCTTAATTTTTCGATTTATATTTTGCTTGAAAAATTATACTATTTTTTATATTTTATATATTTAAGTGTTTTTTAAGCATGACTGAACTTTAATTGAATCAAAGGAAATTGAATTTTAATTAATTAAAAGAAAATTTACAAATTTGGTTGCATATCTTAATTTTACGATTTATATTTTGCTTGAAAAATTATACTATTTTTTTATATTTTATATATTTAAGTGTTTTTAAGCATGATTGAACCTTAATTGAATCAAAGGAAATTGAATTTTAATTAATTAAAAGAAAATTTACAAATTTGGTTGCATATCTTAATTTTTCGATTTATATTTTGCTAGAAAAATTATACTATTTTTTATATTTTATATATTAGGTTGGCAAATATCTCCCTTCCGCCTTCTGGTCTTTTGAATTTCGCAGCTATGTACAAAAAAAAAAGAAAAAAAAGCGGAAGGGAGATACTTGCCAACCTAATATTTAAGTGTTTTTAAGCATGATAGAACTTTAATTGAATCCCTATTGAAAGTTTTATAATTTAAAGTTAAGTTCTTATATTATGGATGAATATATAATATTTTTTAAAAACTTCCGTTTGTAAATAAATATATTTCAGTTGATTTGAAATCATTTTTTTTTTAAAGTAGACCGAAAAATAAGAAATAAAAAAAGTAAATCGTTATTTCACTCCGATTAAGAAATTGTAAAATAAATTAAAATAATAAATACTAAATTTATTTTTTCGAGTCTATAGTGCAAGATTTAAAAAAATAATAAGCTTGTTTAATAGTAGAATATCTTTTATTAGAATATTTATTTAAAAGAAACTAATTTTTTATAATTATCGTTATTAAAAAAAGATATTGTGTTAGTTTTTCAAGCAAAATATAATTCTATGTTACAACAGTGTATAAAAAGTTGCATAGGAATACGATTTCAATTTTTATTCTTTCATTGTATAAACATTTTCTGTTCAAGGTTTAAATAATTTTGACTATTATTAATAATAATAATTAATTGGGATATTTTTTATATACAAAATAAATTTGATTTTTTATAAAAAAAAAACATATATCTGTGTATGTATGTATATAATATGTTCATATATTTGCGCATTACGATTTGAAGTAATTTCATTTATGTATATTAATAACGGTAATAAGTTTACTACATAAATTATTCTTACACATGTCGGATTAAAACAAATTCATTAACGAAATTAACATTTCGTTCGTATATGTTTCATTATTTTTGCTGTCTAATGAAACCTTTATATGGTTTACGACTTTATGGCTTCAGTGGATTAGTATTAAACCTGAAGTAAATTTGTGTGAACGTTAATATAAATTAGAGTAGTTAGTTTTGTCGTACGTTTAGAAACATTTCGTTGAAAATTAATCAATATATATACTCCTACGTTATTTTATATATATATATATATATATATATATATATATATATATATATATATTAAGTGAATTTTTCCCAGAAAAAACATTATTTAAAATAATATATATTTAGTTATTTTTTCAATTATTTTGAAAAGATTCTATATTTATTTTCTAAATAACGATTAGGATTTATTTTAATTATCAATGCATTTTTAATTATTTCTACATTATTACTTTTTCAAATTGTTATCAATATTTCGAGAAAAAATATTTTTTAATAAACATGTTTGGAAATATTTGTCGTACTTTTTTAAAAAAATAATTATTTTAAATTATTTTTTTTGCAATAAAGTTTTTTATTGTTATTATTATTTGATTTATTTATACGAATTCATATATTAATTATTTTTTATAAAACCGTTCTTTAATTTCAAAATATACATTTTATATAAAATAATTTCAAATTTGATTTAATATGTGAACAATATTTATATAGTTTATTGATAATAACATTTTTAATTTTTAAAACGTATTCATAATATTGCTATATAAAAAATGTATTTAATATCAGATATATGTTTTACTGACAATTTAATTAATTTGGACATTATTCACAATTGTCTTGTATTATATTTATATATTTATTTTTATTTCTATATTTTTTGATTACCTTTTTTCTCTTCTATAGATATGGTTCGTCCTTTTGAGAAAAAACATATTTAATAAAAAATTAAAAAGTAATCATTAGAAAAAATTTTTTTAAAAAAATAATAAATACACGATTTTTTTTTAAAGTAATATTTAAAAAAAATATTGACTAATTTGTATCTAAAACGAAACGCAAAAAGACAATAAAATATATATGCATTACTTTAAATATTTCAAACTTAAATATATACAGCTCTTAATAAAAAAAACTACATAATGATAGTAACAACCCCTATTGTTCATGTTAGTTTTTTAAGTTAATAGTTTATGATTATAGAATATTCGTAATTAATTATGAATTTGATTATTTCGCAAATATTAATCATTTTCTCCAATGTGTTTAACAATTTTTCATATATTTATAATTTTCGGAAATTATGTATAATTTTATATTTATTGAATTTATACTAATATTTTCATATATTTGTACACATTTATATATATATATATATATATATATATATATATATATATATATATATATATTATAGGGGGTGAGGGATTTTAAACAATAAATAATTTATATTAAACTGATCATATAATCGTAGAATTAAAATATACTTAATTGAATTTCATTTTTTTTTATTTGACATAATATTTACTCAAAGAAATACGAATACGTTTTTTTCAAGAATTACTTATCTGAAAACTCTTGTACGGTTTTTGATTAAAGTGTATTGAACGTTAAATGATTTTATATACAGATTGATTGATATGATATATACTTTAACCTTTTTCTTTTTAATTTTTAGCCCCCCAGTGAAAGTCGGATCCCACAGCTTAATTGTGGAAACCTCGTCAACGTCGTAGCATCAAGAATTCCATTCCCTGGTAGTAAGCTTCTGCAATCATCTCGGTCGATTCCTCGGCCAACGATCATAAAACCGCAACCAGTTAACCAAGAGACTCCTGCTATAATCAACGATACTGAAAAAACAATAATTGTTCACAATCCAAGATCAGTGAACGAGAAGATAAAGGAATCATTATCAAAAACAACATCGAAATCTTTCGATAATACCAACATTGCCGATCAGCCATCCGTTCCATCTTGGAAGCTTCAACAAGCATCTTGCTCTACAGAAGGTGGTATCAAGAAACCATCACTTTTAAAACTGCCTATTCAGAATCATAGTTCAAACAAAACGAACGATTGTCCTGATGTTGGGAATGTTAAATTAAAAGTTTCGAAATTTAATTCGGAGTTTCAGTTGAGTAATACAAAATCGGCACACACGTTTAATGATTCGAAAACGATTCTTGATAAGACAAGTACAATAGTTTTAGACGATTTGATTTCGTTTCAGCCTAATTTGAATTCGACATTGATTCAGTCTAATAAGACAGAACTGAACGGATCGAATGAATGTTTGAAGAATACTTCGAAAGAAACTTTGCAAGATAGAAAAGGAAATGCTAAAAAATTAAATAGTTCGTATACTAAATTAGAATCCACTTTTATTTTAGATAGTTCTCCTAATACATTCGTTTGTGAAGACGTTTCTAGTTCTGAATTTCCTAGCCCTTCTGCTTTTGATAAAAGTGTAGTTCTAAAAGATAGTGATTGTAAATATAACGAAATCTTTCAACAACATTATACAAGTAATCAATTAAAACCCGATGATAATAATAAGTGTAGTGATTTACCTGTAACAAAAGAAAAAACATTTAAAATCCAATCAGAGGCAACAAGTAATTTCAATACAGTGTGTAAAACATCTCTAGAAAATAATGATAATAGTGTATTTAATGTTTCAAAAGTTTCCAATGATAATTTGAGACGTAGAACTTTCAATCTAATTCCAAATTCATCATTCAATTTAGATCTAAACGAGAAATATTGTGATGAAGATATTTGTAAAAAAAATATCACTTTTCGAAATAAAAGTGTTGTTAAAAATTCAGAGAGTGCTCGTGTAGATAAAGAAACAAATACTTTTCTATTAAAGGCAGATAATATTACATTGTGTAAATCTTTAACAGAAAATAATGATCAACAGCCATTTAATATTTCAGTAATATCTAACGATGGTGCGAAACGTAGAACTTTTGTCTATCCCGCTGAAAATTTATATTTAAATTTAGAAAAGCCTGATAAGCATTGTGATGACAAATTCGGATTTGAAGCCGACTGTATTCATAATAAAACTGTTATTGCATCGGGTAATGCTTACACGGAGAAAGATACAGATGAAACAACATCGAAGAGAACGAATACGTTTAGAATTGGATATGCATCGTTAGAAGAAAGTAAAGATAATTTGTTGAATACAATAGATGTCAAAGACGAAACGAGACGTAGGACTTTTGTTAAAGACTCTGATCCTTTTAATAGATACGGTGACGAAATACCCGCTTCAATTGCCACTGGTATTTCAAATAAAACGATTAGCAAATCTTCAGAAAATATAGATTATAATAAAATCTGCTCACAGAATGTTCCCAGGACTAATGAATCGTTTACTTATTTAAACAATTCTAGTCGGATATTTAATACAAATAAAGCTTTGGAGTGTGAACCGAACAACATCAAAGAGAATACATTTTCCATCGATACAAATAAATTTCATAAGAAAATATTCGAAGGGCACGTCTCTTTACCTAACGAACATTTGATCGGTACTAATTTCGAACCATCGACATTAAAAACGCCACATTTCGATTGTTCATCATCAGAGCAAGAAATCGGACAACGAGTTCGAGTATGTTCTTCTGAATATGGCACACTTCAGTATATCGGCACTGTTCATTTTAAGTCTGATTACGATTTATGGTGCGGAGTTGAGCTTGATAAATCAGTCGGAAAACATGACGGCATGGTTAAAGGAGTTCGTTACTTTACATGCAAACCTAATCATGGCATATTAGCACCTATTTCTAAAATCGAATTTGTACGTAAAGCAAAATCGAATGTAGAAAATCTCAAATCGAAATTCGAAAACACGAACATAAAATATTCATCGTCTTATAAAATTTCGAAGAAACCTGAACAAAACAGAGTTTTGCAGAATCCATTATGTTCCCAAGAAAAACGTATGTTTAACTGCGATGCAGAGAACACGTTGTTAGAAAATGAATCTGGTCCTTTCAGTATACTAGAAATCGATTCATCGTTAAATAATGACAGCACTTTAGTACTGAATAACACGAGCGGAGATCAATCAAAATCAGTGTTAACATCGGATAATGTCAAAACAGAAAAGTTGAAAAACCTGAAAAGGATTAAAAATGATTCGATAAGGGAAGAGAATAATTCTAAACGAAGATTGACACAAACATTGAGCAATAGCGATGGTTCTGCAATACAGAAACAAGCAAATGTTTCGTTGTCTTCTCAATCACAAACGTACGACGTAAGCCCTACATTTTCAGTACCGAGCTCATTACAACTCGCCAAACAAAATTCGTTCGAGTTCGATGAATCTTTAGGAATTTTGACTCCGGATCAAATGTGCGAATTTCCAAAAACGCCATCGAATGACGATTTAAGTTCATTGTTACTCGACTCAAAACAGTCTGATAAAACATTATCAAACAATTCGTCGAATAATTCACGAACGCCTAGTTCGGAGAATTTAGGTTCATTGCCTAGAGATCTTGCAAAACCGACGATACCTGTAAACGAACAACTAATAGAACAAGATGTAATTGAAAAAGAAGAAAGCAATGCACTGTTTTCTGATCATAAAATGAATTTAGAATATCCTGATAGCGAACATTACGAATCGTTTATATCGAAAACATTTAAACATACGAACGACTTAGCAGAGTTGGTAAGTCCTAATGTTGCAGATAGTTATGCGGGTGATTTGAGTTTAGGTTTACTCGATGATGAAGTATTGGTATCAACGGAATTGTTATCAGAACGTACGAGTAGTAATCTTGATACTACGATAAATATGGACTTGCCTTTAGATCCTGTTGAAGGAACAACGAAAACATTGAAGCAGATGTTGAGGTGTGAGCAGACTCCGTCTCCAGAAGAACTTCCATTGGATCCAATAGGTTTAGGTTCAGCCGGTAGCTCGACTAATGGGTTATCTTTAAATCCGAACACGGATTCCGATCCAGATGTCAAAACCGATGCTACGAAATCTACAACTAAAACGTCTAGTAGTTTTATCACTAGTATTACTAGCATCACTAGTTTAGATAACGGATATCAAGGTGACGGAGAAATGTCAAGACCGGCTAGCAGGGGTGGAGATCACTCTCCGACTGTGCATAAACCATCTAATCAAGGTTTAGTAGCAGCAATTAATAATCAGTGGCAGCGCGCGGTTTCTCGAAGACCGGACCCAATGACAGATTCTGATTTTTTTACTGAAAGCGATGCCGATGGCCATGATGAAAATCGTCGAGTTGTGCAAATTATCGACGGTCAGTTATACGGGATGAACGCGCCGAATATGCAAGCAGGGGGAGAAGAAATTTTCGTAAACAATCCGAATCAGGTTGCTGAAGAAATGGAATCTAGTGGAATCTTTACAGATTTAGAAACGAATACAAGAGGAGAAGATTTATCCGATGCCGACAGAAGCAGAAACGATGGAGATAAATTGATAGAACCGATGGATGAGGACCGTTCGCCTTCGGATTCTTCAAGCAAAACGCTTTCAGAGAACAGTCAAGAACGAAACGATTCGGTTGACTTAAACAACACGCTAGTGAATATTTCCGATACGATAACTAACGACAACATTGAAGTGAAAACGAATTCGAGAGAAAACTCACGCAATTCGAGTGTCAGTCGAGGATCCATTTCAGGAAATTCTAGTCCGTCGAGCGTATCGAAAACGCCGAAAAAACTCAAAGAAGATATGAACAAGAAGTACAGAATGCCGAATCGTAATGTTGTTTCGAAAATAAAATCTATGCTCGAAGCTAAACAGAACAATAGTGATATTGAAAATCAAGAGAACAGAAAACCTACCCCTAAGAAAGCTGCCGGTAGGTGGAACGCGGTGATGAATAAGATATCGGATAATAAATCGAAGCCAAATTTAAAAGAAGTGAAATCGAAAGTTGTTTCCCGTATCATGAGTCCGGCCAATATTCCTTCGGGAGCAAATACGAAGACAGTGTTAGGTCAAAGCGCGACGAACAGCTATAAATCGTCGGTTGCAATTCAAAAACAGAAAAGGTAGAATATTCTATTTTACATATTATTCAAAATATCAATACATACATATATATATATATATATATATATATATATATATATATATATATATATATATATATATATATAGGGTCATCCAAATGTAACACTTAGATTTTTGTTTTATTAAAAAGATACATGTGTATCGTTTTTTATTTCTTTTTAATAAAACACAAATCTAGGCGTCACATTTGGATGACCCTAAATATAAGGTGACTATATATAAGGTGACCTAAATGAGATTGAAGGGTTTAAACATACATTTGCTTCTTTTTTATCTTTTATATCCTTCAGTTTTATTTAGGCTAACCTATATAATGGTGTGTAGTGATTAACATCACCGTCTGTCATGCTGGAGAAATGTGTTTTATCTCCTATCATAGATATAAGGCATTTTAGTCCTTAATAAAGGCAATCTGCCTAAGAAAATAAAGAATAAGGAAATTAGAAAATAAAATCCTTACTAATTAGTTTAGTCATCGTAATGAGTATGACTAAATACCAGTTCATTGAGCCTTTCGCCCAGCAATGGGTTGATATAATCTGATTTGATAATGGTTTTATAGGGTCATTCAAATGCGAACCCTAGATTCGTGTTTTATTAAAAATAAACTATACACATGTTTTCCTATACATCACCCTATACACATTTTTTTTAATAAAGCAAATCTAGGCCTAACATTTAGATAACTCTACATATAAATAATGTGTTTATAAATTCTTTTCATTTTTGTTTAATTTTTTTCAAAATATACTAATCAATTATTTTATTTTTAATTTTAGTCGTCGCACGAGGACTCGAGCATATGAAAACGTATCGAAAACAGGAGCCGGTGCATCTAAACAAACTTCTGGCAGTATCCATAGTTCATTAAGTGATATTAGCAACAGTGGAAGTACGATACCATCGCTTTCATCCAAGACAAATACATTCAAGTCCAATTTAAATCGTAAGTACTCATTCAGTTTTAACAATATTATCTTTATGTTGTTTATATTTTGAAGTATGCACAAACTGTTTATTTAGTTGATGGGGAATACATCGACTTTTTCAGGAAAATCATAATTTAACTAATTATTGGATTGAAAACAGTGTTTTCGATTTTATATTAAAATTTAATTGTGAGGGTTTTTTAAAAGTTGTTATTAGTATTTTTATTGTCAATATATATATATATATATATATATATATATATATATATATATATATATATATATATATATATATTACATCTATTAATAAAGTTGCATTATAAAATATTTTTAAATGTAATCGCATATTCTAATACCCACATTTTTTGTGTCATAAAAGTGAAGTACTTCAATAAAAATACAATTTACTTATTATTTAAATTAAGAACGATTCTTACTAATGTTTGAAATTTATTTGTACTTTTTTTTAAGAATTATAATAATAAATAACATTGTGGATTTTCATGTTTTCGTCGGTTTTCCGTTTTGTAATAATTAAATATTTTATTGAAACGATAAGGTCACTATTCTTTGAGAGACCCTAAGAGTTTAATAAAAGTACACTCATACATACATCTATAGGGTCATCCAAATGTGACGCCTAGATTTGTGTTTTATTAAAAACAAACATGTGTATAGTTTCTTTTTAATAAAACACAAATCTAGGCATTACATTTGGATGATCCTGTATATATGAGGATCGTTTGATAAGTATAGTTAATTTATTTATTGTTTAATTTAATTAAATTTCTCAATTTAGTTTCTCTTACTTTTTTACCATACTTATCAAACGACCCTCATGGGTATATATATATTAGGTTGGCAAGTATCTCCCTTCCGCTTTTTTTTTTTTTTTGTACATAGCTGCGAAATTCAAAAGACCAGAAGGCGGAAGGGAGATATTTGCCCACCTAATATATATATATATATATATACATTTATATATATATATATTTATATAATTAAAAAATAATTTAATGTTTTCAAATATAAACGTGATATTTAATTTATATGATAAATTATTTCATTAAAAAAACTATTTGCATATTTATTTAATTTTGAAACATTTTACTTTCAAATACGAAATCCTATTTTATTACAGACTTGACAATTGTTTAAGTTTAAATGTTTAAAAATTAATTTCCTTTTATAATGAATCCATTTTCGTTACTTTTTTTGTGTTTATAATTTTTTAATATATAATAACAGGTATATTTTCTTAAAAAATATCATATGTTATCATATAAAGAAAATTACTTTTATATACAAATATTTATCAGTTGTAGGCAATTTATAAATTTTAATCAAATCTTCAAATTTTATTCATTACGTTTTTTATTTCTATCTGCTGTTTCTAAAACGTTTTTTAAATTTAATTTGTGTAATAAATTTAATACTATTTTAGTATTCTTTATTTACTTTAAAATAACTTTTGATAATATGTTTTATTATTGTTTAAATAATCATTTTTTTTAAAAAAAACAACATTAAATTCATATATCAAGAATTTATAAAGTAATTATTAAACTAATGATATTTTAATCTATTATTTGTTCTTTAAATTATATATATATATATATATATATATATATATATATATATATATATATATATATATATATAATACGTATTTATTTGAATATTTATTATTAGAAATGAGATCAGAATTCTGTTACTATATCAAATTTCAGAAGTGGATGCTTTAATAGATATATAATTCGATGAAGTCATATAATTGAAGTTAAAACATGTCTAAATATATACACAATAATCAACATTTGTAATTATTTATTGGCGGATAATCGTATATTCTTCTCTGTTAATAACGCCCTTGTCTTATTCCACGCTTTTTAATTTTCATTTCACACTCTATTACTTTTATTTGTCTTTAGTTCACAGACCATCTCTTTTTAAGAACAAAAGAGTATTGTTTTGTGATTGAAAAGACATTTTGATCGATATTCCTAGCATCGATTTTATAATTAGTGTCATTATTTACATTGTACGACTAGTTGTAATTAATTAAGCACACACATTCATATATATATATATATATATATATATATATATATATATATATATATATATATATATTAGAAAAACTATATCAAGCATTAAAGTAACGTGACTTCCTTATTTATTTAAATACTAAAACTACATAATTTTATTTTAATTACATTTAAATATAATATTTTATTTTAATTTTTTTTTAAATGAAGGTATTAATTTAAAATATATTTAATTGTAATCCATACTTTTTAGTTATTCATTATTAAAATATTTATTTTTTCTAATTAAGAGCTTGAATTTTTTTCGATTGATTTTAACACTTGTTCCATTTTCATGTAGATACGGAAGTATTTTATATTGTTATAACAATATGAAGTAGAATCACTGATTTTAACATCTCAATTGATAGAGTTATATACTATGATAATATAGTTTTGTGAAAAATATAAAATTGTTAAAATATATTTTCATATACGAATATTACTCTAAATTAATCTTTTGTATTCTGAGTTAAATTTTTAGCGATATACATTTCACTAGAAGGTATAATTGAAAAAAATAAAAAAATAAATGAAATTTGATATTTCCTATACAAAATTATTTTATTTTAAATACTTTGTTATATTTTAGCAAAAAATATTTTATATTAAGTTTTTGAATTAATCACGACACTAACGAAACTATTTTTTCAAATGTATAAAATAAAATATATATTTTTGTAATTTGATTTTGAATGGCTTCAATAAATTATTTGTTTTGAAAATCGTTCATATATACATAGATGCATAATGTAATTTATACTTTTATTGTTTGTAATTGAAAAAAAATACTTTACCGACTTTATGAAAAAGGTAACATTTTCTATTTGTGAAATTAAAATAAAGCTCGTTGCTTTTTAACGACCACTAAAAGAATTTTGTGTCGAAAACTGTTAAAAATTCAACGATAAAGTTACAAATACTTGTAAGTTAACTTTTTTATAGAAAGAAGTTATTAAATTATATTTCAAACTGTTTGAAAGCATTAATACAAAGTTGAATTTTATTTCATGTAAATAGTTTTATAAACAGAAAATTCTTCAATATCACTTGCATATACAACCAGACTTACATCATATATGTGTATGATTAAAATGTGATTTTTTTGAAGTTAAATTATAGATAGATTAAAAATTTATAAATAACTTTTTTAATTTAATAGATATTTTTCTGTGTTATTTTTTGATTACATAACCAAACACTTGTGTTTATGTTAAAAATCCAATTACTAAAAAAAATTACAGGAAAACTCATTAATTTAATCATTACTTTATATATATATGTACATACATAGTAACAAAGTTCAGAACGCAGGTTCGTGCCAATTAAATGTAATGAAATATTTTCACTGACATTGATGTTTATTCGTCTCTATTTGTCCTTATTTTACATTAAACATGACCTTGTCTTTTGTGGTCAATTTCAAATTACACATTTATGGTGTGTTATTTATAACGAACACTAAGCAATCCTTTCTTAATTTAAATCCATTTACATTCTGTTTATGGAAAACTATGTTGTATCTGGCGGCGCCAAGATTATAAGTCACGCATGAATAAAGCCTCGTCTTATTATTTTAAATAACGTTTCAACGTTCATGTTAATTAATATAAACATCATTTACGCTCTATAGGTATTCATTAATAAATTTATAACAGAAATGTTTGTTTGAAATCTTGTTCGTATTTTGCAGAAATGAATATTTTTTATTTAATAACGTCTGTAAATATAATAAAACAGTAACAGTTCGTTCGAATATTAATATCGTTTTAAACGAGTATATATCGACATTAACTTTCATAAAAGACCACCGTGTGCATGTACTTCACGCAGCATCAAATCGATCGTTTCTTAAAGAGTGGGCGGAATCACAAGCTATCTCGTTGTTTTGTCTTTGATCAGCAATCACGATTTACTTCTCGATCGTGACTCGTTTGTGGTTTCCTCATTCTTGTTCTATATTCAGTACTATTATTTAATATATCTGTTATCGAACCAGACGTTATAAGTTTAATTCATTATTGAGATTTGATCGATTTACGGTCAGGTGTGTTCAGTGTAGGAAAAATACAGTGTGTTATGTTCTTGTCATGTGATAAAAACATTTCCTAATACACTTTGAACAAGCAGATTAGATATTTTTTAGCTGTTACAATACAGATTTAGTTGAAAATACAAAGAATATGTGTTTTATTTATTAAAAAATATGAGTTATTTTTAAAATATTATTTCATTGCTGACAAGTATAAATCTATCATACAGATTATTAAAAAAATATTTGAAATTTTTTCAGCTGGTACTGTGGGTGTATATAGGAATTTAATAATCAGTTTTCGAGTGGGCTTTAACAGTTTGCGTTTCCCATACTCTAATTTCAAATTTTAGCCACTTTAATCAGAATTTTTTCATTTTGTGTGTTTTTTATGTATGTGTATTGATATTAAGATTTTTTTTTAAATTAAATATTATATGAAGTATAACTAAAATTTTACACTAATAAGTTTATATAATAGTTACTTTATTTCTATCCAAGTTATAAAAAAATCTTATAAAATTGTATAGAGTGAAGCCTAAACATATGTTATATGCCTATTATTTATATATATATATATATATATATATATATATATATATATATATATATATATATATATATCAACAGCAAAAGTATTTTTCTCTCCTGTTAGAAAGATCTTTTCCATAACTTTTCATATCGATTTATTCAATGATTTGTTCTTCCATTCCACATTAACGAATTTTCTCATGTCTCTATTCCATCTATTCAGATGTTACCTTTTGAACCTTTTTATATCTCCATCAATAATTTTTCTTGTCCATCATTGGTCTTCTCTTCTTGTTATATGACCGGCACATTTCTATTAATTTTTTTTCACTCTTGCTATAACGTCCCTAAATATTTTTTAGGGACGTATTTTTCGTTATTACATTAATCATTCATTATTTTTATAAATACAGGAATACTTCGTATAGTTTGGCTAATCGGTTCCACTGATTAGCCAGATTATTTGAAACTGGAGTAATCGAAACATTAACTAAATACAAAAAACGTTAATTGGTTTCAAACCATTTTTTTCCTGTTTTTCAGTAAATAAAACGAGGGTAATATATTGAAATGTTTGTATGTATCAACAAAACAAAATCAGGGGTTTGTACATTCATTTTGAATACATTTTAAATTCATTTTCTTCAAATGGGTTAATAAAATTTAATTATCAAAAAATCGACTTTACTCTAGAGTTACGAACCGAAAACTAATAGAAAAAGAAAAAAGACCTCCAAATTAGAACTGCGCATACGATGCGTATAATGTGTGCAAGTGCATAATTATTTTTTTTTGGAAATTTCAAACCGGATTATAGTAAAACTGTATTAATCGAAGCTGCACTATGTGAGGTATTCCTATATATCATAAATAAAAATTGATAAATAAAATAAAAATTGCTTCAAACTTTCCCAATTTACAACAATTTCTGAACGTGATATTTGTAAAAAATCATTAAATATTTTTTTTTTGTAAAATACAGTTTTCCTTGAAGCGTTCTACATTTTATCCCAGTTTCTCGCTTTTGTCATTCGTTGTTTTTACAAGTATGTTATCAAGGCAGGTTTGTTTAATTTCAGATGCAATTTTATGCAAATTCCATGTTCTAAAAAACTATTTATAGCGTTATGAAAAACAAACAAGTAATCCTTTCCAATATGTATATTGTGTGAACCAATGTTATCTATTTGCGAATATCTTTATGCAAATGTACAATATACATTCTCTCATGAAACATTCTTTTTCTTATAGATAAATCACATAGAAAAATCAATCAGTTTTTATCTCGAATGTGTTTAAAAATGTACTACTTGTTCGAGAATTGTTGATTTTAATGATAGTCAAATAAATGTATATTTTTTTGTGTACTTGTTTTTGTAAGTATATCGCTATTTTGCCTATTATCAGCGTATTGAACTTATGTATATTTTTTGTTATTTATTTTTACATTAATTAACATAAATTTATGTTTCCTTCTGATCAAATCGTTAAAGTAACATTTTATTTCAAAAAATGCATATTAATTAAAAATAACAAATTGGTTTTAAAATTCATTATATCTTTTCAATGTATATGCATTTTATGTATATAAATTTAAAAAAAAATTATTCATATTAAATAAACATGTTATTTCTATTTTTCATTAACAAATATATATATATATATATATATATATATATATATATATATATATATATATATATAGAGAGAGAGAGAGAGAGAGAGAGAGATTTTATGCTCTCGGCAAAAACAGGAATCTGTAAATTGATATTAAATCCATTCATTTATTTTGTAACAATTTCTTTACTTCGTTTAAACAACTTTCAGTTTAATTAAGAAATCAGTTTGAAGACTAATTGCGTTTACATATAATCTGAATTAATGATTATATATATATATATATATATATATATATATATATATATCTTATTTAAGATGATTTCATAATACTTAAATATTAAATAAAATATTTTTAAGTTAATTACGTTTGCAGTTACAATTTACTATAAAATATATTTAAATTTTATTTAGATTAAATTTATATACCGAATACACCTATGTTTTGTTGACTTGATAATCATAACGTGATGTATTCAAATTCGTCTTGAAATAAAATTACAAATAAGTTTCTTCATTAAAAACACATTATCAGAACTTCTATTGCGTATAAATATGTCAAGACTTATATAAATGTACTGCAATGTTAATTTACTTGTTGCTCTTTGTTCGAGATTCGTTTTGGAATTTCCTCTGATGCTGTGTTGATATACAAGAACGTTTGATTTAGTTCTTTTTTTAAATGACTCATATCTAAACAATCATGTATTCTTTATGGTTTTGTTTATATCTTCTTGACATACATTCTGGAAATTGATTCGTTTCACGTATGTAACAAACGACAGGAGTGATTTAAATCGAGCCTTTTTCATGTAAATAAATCTAAATTGTCGTCAATTACAAATACCTAACCTAAATAACTATAGTTGAACTAGAAATGTAAATAATTTTATCGCAAATCATAGAAAGTATTGTTGTTTCTCGATAATTAATTTGTACTCAATTGTAATCATGAACACAGGTTTTCCATTGACATTTGGATGTTCTAAAACCCCCATTTTATGTTGATAACATGGAATGTACATCCGATTACTTATATATATATATTAAACTATTATAATATATATATATATATTAATATATATATATATATATATATTTTAAACTATTATAATATAGTTTAATACTAAAGTAATTTTTTATTCGCAAAAAATAAATATCCTAAGATTGAAAAGAAGATATTAATAGTTTTCATTCATTTTTTATTCTTTTACGATTTTTCATATTTTATTGCAGATATTTGAAATACAAAATATGTGTATACAAAATCAATTATGCTTCATGAATTTTATATATATATATATATATATATATATATATATATATATATATATATATATATATATATATATATATCATTATCAATAGCAGCAGACTTTTTTTATCTATTAATGTAAGAAAACGTCTTCCAAAATTTTCCTTCTCCAGTGATACAATATCGTTCTCTTCTGAACCAAAATTACCAATTTTTTCATGTCTCTCTTCTATTTATCTATGGATATTTTTTAGGCTTTTTTATATAACTTGATTCTCAATAAATAATGTCTTTGTCCATCGGTGATACTCTCTTTTTGCTATGTGATTGACCAATTTTTATTTTAAACTTTTTACCAATGTTACAACATCCATAACTTTTTTTTTCTAATCATATTTCTATTTTATATAAGGTTTTCCAATAAGCGCTTCAGAAGTTTAAATGGAAATAAAACAAAAAGTATTAAATCAATTAGTTATTTATTATTTTTATTTTTAAGCATATTCTATGCCATTAATGATGGAACACAATTTCACTCATATGACCACCACGATTTCGCTTAACATAATGCATTCGTTTAATCCAATTTTAGTCACTCTTTCATATAATTGTGGTCCAATTTCATGAACTACACATTCAATGTTTATTTTTAATGCTTCTGTTGTTTGTGGTTTATCAGCAAAAACCTATGATTTCGCATAATCCCACAGAAAATAGTCCAATGGAGATAAATCACATAATTTTGGTAACCAATTGATGGATCAATTTCGTGAAATAGTAGACTAATTAAACTTTTCTATTAATAAGTCTAATGAAGTTTTTACAATTTCTAAGCATTGTTGACGTATTAAACGTTCCATGATAATTTGCCAAACTATACTGAGTTGAAATGTCAAAATGAGCTTTAAAAAAATTTAAACATGGCTGCCACTAGGTGTCAAAGTTCTGATGACATTCTTATTGGAAAATCATATATATTTAGTGTGTTAGTAATCATATATATCTTATATATAGGTTTATAATTAAGGAGAATAATTTTAAGAAATAATAGATTAAATATAACTTGTTTAAACTGTTATTTTATGTATGTATATACAATTTAAGTAATATTTTTAATTTTAATAAATTACTGATGAAAATGATATAAAATATTATATCTTTGTAAACAATTTGGTACGAGATTGTAAAATAGTAACATTGTGATAAGAAATTGTGGTATTTAATTAATTTTAATATCATTTAAATACTCAGATTATCTTGATTATAAAATAGCATAATAATGGGATGCAATTCATCATCTTGCGGTTATAAACGCTGTGAAGATTCTAATCTTAAAGCTTGATCTAAATTAACTGTTCACTATTATTATAAACAACTGTATAATCTGTATACATGTGTATGTATATTACTGTTTTTTTTTAAATACATTTTTTAGATTGAAAACGTCTTCATTGTTGACTTTAGATACTTGCTGCAGATGAATTAATACGACAAGTACAAATTATTTAAATTCTTAGTAATAAAAATAGATGACCTCTTTAGCTAAAACTGCCCCACACGATCTCGCAAAAAATAGAATTTGCGAATCTGTGATCTACATATAATATTTTTAGTACCGTTCATAACGAAGAATAAAAAAAATCAATTCGTACACGAGACATATTCAATAATAAAAACCCGTGATAAGAGTACGAAAATCATTGTACGCGTGTTCTATATTATCCATGCTACACTAGTAACCGAATTTCCCCGACATATTCTTGTCTTAACGACAGACAGTCGCACTAAACTATACACTAGTCTGCAGTGCAGAACTTACAGTCGGTCTGTCTAGACATGCATCAAATAACTGGTGTGTTGATACGGACGACAATTATCATTATTTATCGAATAGATTGTTTGTGTGGACAAGTGTAACAACTCGATTCGATCCCTTCGTGCTACCAGAATCGTACTACATGTTAGTATCGTATCGTTCTCGTCCGTGTGACCTGTTCGTACACGTTTGTCTCTCTTACCGATCGTAACTAAACACGTTTCATTTCATTCTTGTTTCGGACGTCGAAATCGCCGTCGACAACGATTTAAACGGTAGACGGAATACCTTCCTTTCTCTCAGCCTTCGATTGTCTCATACATTCAAGTGCACCTTGCTCAAACACATGTGTGTGAGTGAGTGTGTGTGAGTACGGACGTGTGTTTGTATATGAGTTTCATGTTTAACCAAATAGCAGCGAGCACCATCCACAACACATCGTTGCATGTCAGTTGTCATTCTGTTGTCATTTCCACGGCATCGTGACCACGTTGAACTCGTGACTTGCGGAGTGTTGTCGAGTGTCGTCGTTTTTTGTCGAAACACACGTTTTATAAGAATATGGAAAATTTTCGCGACGAACAATGTTACGTTTCGAGATAATGTGTTCATTTTCAGTGGCAAGAATGTGAAATATGAAACATTGTTTATGATCTGTGTTGGTTTTATTGTGTGTGCAACAATGGATACGTGATTTACAAGTATAGGTATTACTGAAGTTTGATTCGTATAATCTAAATATATATATATATATATATATATATATATATATATATATATAAATATATATAAATATATATAAACAAACACACTAGTGATACTATTTATATAAAGCGATTCTTTTTAATTATTCCTTTGGGATGCTGTGAACGGTTTTTACAGCGACCATGTCATCACTTATATTAAAATTGTTTGTTTTTGAATATATTTTTAACTAGTACAATAATTTATTAATATAAAAATATTTCAAATATATAAACATGCTGGAAGATGACAAGTACATTAAAGTTCTAGAAATGAGAATGGAGTTTTCTTAAAAAATAATTAATATAAATTATTTTCCTTTCTCTGTATATTTTTTTTTTATTTTTGTACCAATATTCATGTATAGAGTTATATATATATATATATATATATATATATATATATAATTTTAATTTTAAAAAAAATTGGATATAAATACAAAATAATTTAAATCTGAGTATGACAGGATGATAAAAAAAGTCGTGTATTTAATTTAAAGAAAATTATGTTCAGTACAATAATTTATACATATTTTTTTATATAAAATGATTGCATCTAATTTTACTTTCATATATATATATATATATATATATATATATATATATATATATATATATATATATATATATATATATATATAACAACTTACTGTGTTTTAAAATGTTGTTTGAACAGAGAAATTTTTCTGTTTTTTTTTTTAAAAAAAAAATCAACGACTAGTTGAACAAATAAATTATCAAAGAATATTTTCGTATCCACAAAATATTTTCTTACGTTTTAAAAATAGTTTGTGTATACATTTATTTATACAAAAATTTATGAATTTATTCATTTGTACAGATACATACATTTATAAAAACAGTTTCAAAAAGATTCTAGTTAGTATCAATATTATTTATTGTTTGCATTTATTGTTTTTATTATATCTTATAATTGATTTTATTTTTTACTTATTATATTAAAAATATGTTTCATATTAAACAATGTTAATTAATAATAAAAAAAATAATCACGTTTAATTCATGCTACAACATCATTTTAACTTTAAAATATCATTTTAGTTAAAAATTAGTTTTATTTTTTCGTACTATTCTTGTTTTTCTTAATTAATACATATTTCTTGTTTATACAGAATTAAATATAAGTACCTGAAATAATGACATTTTAATTAATATGTAAATAATTTTTTTAATTTCAAATTAATAATTTACTAAAAATTGTATAACACTCTCTCTCTCTCTCTCTCTCTCTCTCTCTCTCTCTATATATATATATATATATATATATATATATATATATATATATATATATATATGAGAAAAAATATTTTAATTAAGTTAAAAAAAAATATTTTCCTTATAAACTACCTATATGCATATATCTAAGTTTGTAGTGATGTTTTTTTGCTGGTTTAATGTATTTTTTCTTGTTAAATGTTGCCTTCTACTTTATTACACTCATGTAAAAAACCTCCACCTGTTCAAATAGGGTGTTTTACCCTTTACGTATATGCCAGAAACAACTCAAGCGTATACTCTGACATGTGCATTTAATATATATATATATATATATATATATATATATATATATATATATATATATAAATTTTTATTTATAATTTGTGTTTGTAATTAAAAAAAATATTTAGAATAAAATAAATATTGTGACAGTCATTTTATGAAAATAAAAAGTCTCATCGCGAACAACTGGTTTGTTATATTAGGTAGCTGACTAATATGTCACGAGTTCGAATAGGGCTTTGTGGCATATGTCATGTTTCATTAAGAAAACAGCTGTTTCAATTGTAAGAGAGTTAATGAGTTTTAGTTTTGGCACCATTGTATAAATAATTAAAGAAAAAGAATTAAAAAAGTATTTTTAAATGGCTTGATTCTTAAAAATATTTAACTGATTTTATCTCGGTGAGTAGAATCTTTTTATTCGACTATGTTATACAAAAATAATTATTTTAGTTAAAAATTAAATAATTATATTGTAAGTATAATTTGTTATAAATTTAACGTATCAGATTTCTATGGTAATTTTTTATTTTTTATACATTCTTTTATGATGATTTATAGGTTACTGTTTTAAAACTTATTTAATTTTATTTTTCTAAGAATGTTAATTCTTTGAAATAAAACTACAGTATGTATTTTATATATATATATATATATATATATATATATATATATATATATATATATATATGTACAAAATATATTGTATTGTTAATTATTAGTATATTTTTTTCTTTTCGAACAATACATTTCAGAGTAGTTTGTTCTAGAAGAAATAACTTGTAGTTTGTTTTTTCTATATTGTTATATAGATTCTAGGGCGGTTCTGGGTTTTTCTACAAAGCTAATGAAAACATTGAAGTATTGATTATACGTAAGTGGCTATGTTTGCAGGCTCTTAGTTTGGTCTTAAAATATACACATCAGTTCTGTTAATCAATCGGACATATCCTATTCTAGCTATACTTTATCTTGTTGACATTTAATATTTTTTTCTTTGCTAAGAAATAATAAAATCTTATAAAAATAATATACTGAATGTATTTCTAATCTGAAGGAAAACATGTCAATCTATTATAAAAATATTTATAATAAACACAAGAAGATTCTATTTCTTATTCTATTAGCAATTTATTTTATAATAAATATATTTATGATCTTGGAATTACAAACATTTTTTGCATCAATATGTATGAACATATATAATGTATAGATGTGTGTATGGGCGTATGTAAAAATTATGTCAACAGTCGAAATAATTTTTTTTTTAAAATATTTGAAGAAATACCGATACACGATTACAAAATATTTACTTTTACAAATGTCCAATTCCTGAATACCGTTGTATCAAATAGTTTTATAGGTGTTAGAATAACCAGTTTTTTAAGAACCGATGCTACTATCGAAAAATTTACATATAAGTGTCAAAATTTATGAATTAGGTAGCGGTTGTAATGTGTATAAAATAAAAATAACGGTATTTGTCTTTTAAAAAAATTAAGTTATCGTAATTATTTTTATTTTTTTTATAAATATGGCTAATTAAATAATTTTATAATTTGAAAAAAAAATATCAAAATTATTAAATTGTTGTATTATATTTCTAGACAAATAATTTTATACCATAATAAATTTTCTTATTAATTAATTCTCTTTGAAGAATATCTAATATTTTCACTATTTATTATGGAATTATGACTAATTCATTACAAACAGATAAATTATCTTCTCAACACCATAAGATATTAAAAATGTTCAAAAAAATTATTGTGCTATTTCTTTATTTATAAATTGATATGCATTTCGATGGCAATGTCATCATCGTCACAGTGATGTAAAATCTAAAAAGAATGGTAATGTGATATATAGATTTATTAGTAAATTTGGCATAAATAAAATATAAAATTTTAGATTTACTTTAATTTTAATTTCTATCTTTTTTTTCTTTTTATTTAAAAAGTTATTGTTGATGTAAATGCAATTTTATTTCATCTGATTTTTGTTATTTAATATATGAATTCAATATTTATATTTAATTTATTTCATTTTAAACTAATAATATTTATTAAAAATATTTTCGTATAATTTAAATCATTTCAAGTAAGACGAAATTTAATTAAATGAAATATATATTTCGTGGAATTTTTCTCTTAGTGTCATATAATAAAATATTTTTTAAAAAAAATCAACATTTACTTTTATGCATCACTGAATTCTAATATTTGATGATAAATGTAATGAAATAAATATATTTTTCTTTTTGACATTTTTACATTTTTAAATTATTTTTGTATTTTAATAATATAATTATAATACATGATATTAAATTAAATGTTTTTATGTTAATTTATATATATATATATATATATATATATATATATATATATATCTTTATCTTTAAATAAAATATTATTTAATGTATGCAGTATTTCTCATAATAATTATACCGTTATTTATCTTAACTATACTGTTAGTTACTTTACTTTTTTATGATTTATTAACAAGTTACTTTAATAGTAATTTATTCATATATATATATATATATATTAATGTTAGTAGTACAATTATTATAAAAAATGATATTAGATAACATGCTTGTTTTATCTTTGGTTTAGATTTAACCACTGCGTTTAATACATGACGTTTGTTTATGAATTCATTTCCCTCAGTTTATAATAACTGGAATCAAATTGATAATTATGATAATATCATTGTGGTTTGGTTGATAATATTTAAAAAAATCTTTGTTCGTTTCTCTTTGTTCTAACTTTCCATGCTTGGGATATAGATATTGGGATATAGATAATTGGCTATTGGGATATAGATAATTTGGATTATTCAAGTATTTAACGTGATAAAATCTTTTTGAAATGTTTATACGTAGTTTCATTTCATGTTCTTACACACATTGATGAAAGAACCGATTTCATTTCATACACACACAAACACACATTGATGAAAGTTTTTTTTTTTAATTAAAAATTGATAATCATGATGTTTTTTTTTTTTGAAAAAATGATATAGTGCTGGAAAAAATATCTTCAATGATATACAGTTATTTATTCATTAATTTAATAATTTATATTTTTTAACTTAAGTATTATTTTTCAGTACAATTAATTAATATGTATATAATTTAGTAACATCAATTTAAATAACATCTATATACATATTATTCAAATTAATTATTATACTTATTTACATATCTATTTACATTTACATATCAGTGTGTGTGTGTATGTGTGTGTGTGTGTGTATATATATATATATATATATATATATATATATATATATATATTTATATATATATGTATATATGTATATGTATATGATTTAGATTATTACAAATTATAGAACTGTTTTGAATTTAATTCATCTTAGATCCCACTAGAATATTTAATATAATATAAAAAAGTAACAAGACAATTGTGTAACACTAGTCCACGTGCCCATTATGTATGTTTACATATCGCAGTCTAAACATTAACCTTATTAAAAAAGCATTAAAATTGTAATAATATATATGTATGAAAAAAGGCACGATATAATTACAACGGAACAGAGCCTGTTAGAAAAATCCAGTGTTCAAACTTTCAATTATATTCGGTGATTGCTCTATAATTTTCGTTGACCGTGACTTCTGTGATATAATAAGAAACGCGTCGTCTATATTTGGTATTTCGCATAATACCATGAATATAATATATAGAACCACAGATAGATGTTTCGTTGAAAAACCTTGAACTTAATTATTTTGTTGTACACATATATTATGTGTAAAAGTGTTATTTAATAGGAAACCGCTGACTTTATGGCGATGTCGGATATATTTTTTCAGGTTGTTGATAACATTCCAATCTTATTTACCTACATATATATATATATATATATATATATATATATATATATATATATATTAAAAATGTAAATTTTATTTGCAATAAATGAATCATATCCGTTATTTTTCGAATTATAATTTTTAAACAAAAAATTATAATTCTTTTATTCTATTTCCAATCTAACAAACTTAATCGAAAATTTGATTTGATTTTTATAAAAACTAATATAATATACAATAGAATCTCTAATTCGATATTTTTCCCAAAACTCGAATCTATATGTCTACTGAAAGCCAAGTATGTAATATCATTAAAATCAAGTGAAATTTTGTAAAAAAAATAAATTAAATTTATATTGTTTACTGAAATCTGTTAAAAATATTTTTTTTAGTAAAATAGAATTAAGTAACACATTTATTACAATAAAAGATTATTTTTTTTAAATAAGAAAATAGAAGTATTTTAAAATCAAATGCATAATTGTGTAGGATTTTCCAATAAGGGCTTCAGAAGTTTAAATGAAAATAACACAAAAAGTATTTAATTAATTACCTTTTTTTTATTTTAAGCATATTCTGTGGCATTAATGGTTGAATACAATTTCATTTATATGACCACCACGACTTTGCTTTACATAATGCATTCGTTTAGTCCAATTTTAGTCACTCTTTCACATAGGTTTATCAGCATAAACCAATAATTTCACATAAACCCACAGAAAATAATCCAATGGAGTTAGATCACATGATCTTGGTGGTCAATTGATTGGCCCATTTCATGAAATAATAGATTCATTAAATTCTTGTTTCAATAAGTCTATTAAAGTTTTTACAATTTCTAAGCATTGTTGAAATGTTAAACGTCCTATGACAATTTGTCAAACTATACTGCGTTGAAATATTAAAATGAGCTTTTAAAAAAATCCAACATGGCTGCCACCAGCTGTCAAAGTTCTAATATTCTTAATGGAAAACCCTATACTTATGGTAATTTTAAATACGAAGTTAAGACTTTTACATGCTTTTTAACTGGAACTTGTTCCATTTTCCATATACTTAATTATTTTAATAAGATATACTTGATATCCGATAAAAAGTCCATATAATTCTTTCTAAATCTATCGTATTTAAAAGTTTCTAATTCCCCAAATCCATTCTATAAAACAGATGTCGAAAGCGGTTATCAGTACTTCAATATCCGTTTCGAACATTTCGACATTGTTATTCTTTGTTTTAGCAGGTAAAACATGCGTATGTGAATTCATACATGCGTGCAGTATTTTATAATTGTGTTAATAATTAACAGACATTGTATGGAACGATTACGCAAAGTTATTTTAAAAGCGAGTTCGTTGTACTTTTCCTTTTCGTATAGAATGCGCTATCGCTCGAAATAAACTAGATCGGCGACCGCTTATGCAAAAACACATAATTTGTATTTTCATTTATGACTTGATTATACATAATTTATACGTTTTATTGTTGATACTGTGTGGAAATGTTTATTAAATTCGGCTGTTTGTATTTTAAATTTCAGTTCTTTTCAAATTGTGATATATGAAATATATACACACATATACATACATATACATAAAACTGGCATAAATAACATTTTATTATATTAGGTATGCATACAATATTAAATACAATAATAGTTGCAAAATATAGGAAGTTGTCATGAAAATATAATTGGTATACCTATTGTATAAACAATAGTCTTTTAAGCTTGAAAAAAGACAAATATAAAAAGATAAATAGAGTTCTTCATGGTCTAGTTTTCTAAAAATATCAAATTATGTTATATATTAGTAAACAACCAATTTATCATTGTTAATAGACAGGTTTTATAATTTATTCTTTTATTAATTATCAATGTCAGTAATAAAAATATATACATGATTATGCATGGAATTTATGTTTTTATTTATTATATATATATATATATATATATATATATATATGTATATATATATATATATATATATATATATATATATATATATATATATGTATTGATCGATAAAAACTTTGATTCTTGAAACTCCTAGTCTTTCTAAAAAGTCTTAAGTTCTCCTCGTATATTCCTTAGGGACATTTTGTCTCTTTGTGATTACGACCAGTTTCGACATATGTCTTCATTAGGTAACTTGTTTATTGTCTTTAATTAAATAACACTGTATGTTTTCATACGATTTATTGAAGCATGTTTTTTTTATGTTTTGTAATAAAATCATAAAATTACATACAGTTTTTTCAAAGAAAATATATTTTCTCTCGAACGAAATTTACTTATTGGCTGAAAAACGTCTCCGAGTAATATTTATTCGTCTCAAATTACAAAAGTAAAAATACAGATTTGAAATAAAATTTAAATGATTTTTGATGTTTCTTTTAATTTGATTCTTTTATTAGATTATTCTTTCGTTATTAGATTAATGAGCAATTGTTTATTAATAAAATTGTAAATATTAGAGTTATTTCATTTTTAAATTTAAAATCCCTTTATCAGTTTCAGTTCTCACTTAATTTTTTGAGATACACATGAATATTTTTTACTCAAATGAATCACTCTCCAGTATTTTCAAATTGTAGTACTAGGGAGTGATTCATTTATATAAATATACATTAACTGTAGTCCAAAATTATGGAGTGGATATTTATTTGTAATAGTATTGTTGTATAATATTACAAACATAAATAATTCTATGTATACTCTTATGTAAATTCTTATTTGTACCATTCTAAGAATGAGCAATGATCATTATATTTTTTCAACTTTTATAGCTTTGTTCAAGCGTTTTTAAATTATATTTCAGTCTCTAAAACTAACCAAAAATATTGTTTTATAAATTACGTTTATTTATTTAATGTCACTTTTTTACATTGATACATCTTAAATTAGTGAAGTTTGAAAAATTCATATCTTACCATTTAACCTGTATCTTCGAATATAAAAAAACAACAATAATTTTTTAAAACATGATTTCCTAAGAAATAAAAAATGTAGATACTTACAATTTACAGCTTTAAAAAAAAAACTAGTTTTTTATAACTATATGTTAAGATTATTAATAGTAGTTAAATGTGAGTTACTTATCATAAGATGAAAATATCTGATAACCAATTCTTACCATTTATTTTCCCTTTTAACTCATTCAGGATAGAAAGATCAGTAGTTACTCTTTGACAAGCATCTATAGAATAAGTTCATTAATTTTAGGTTGAGTGAATAAGCAATTCAGGGTATGAAGTCTATTAAGTTCATACTCGTGGCAGTCATTTATATAATCAGTTTTGAAGGTTGTTATAAAGAAAAACACTTTTAAAATGATTTTTTAAATGATTTATATATCTACACTTTTTCTTCTAAGACAATAATTTTTTAAAATCATTTATTTCACTTGTAATCACAAAAATAACTCTGAAATTTATTAAGTATTACAAGTTAAACTAATTTGGAATCTGCAATTAAAATATTACCAAAATGTAAATTCGAATTATTTCTTTGAGTTCTCACTACATAGTTTTAAGAAGCAATCATATTTTATTTTACTTTCAGTGCACATTCTTTGTAAATTCCTTATATCTTTTGATGTTTGCATAGAATAAGCAATTGAATTGAATTCATAGAGCGTATAATTCTAAAAGCAATTTTTCTGGCATTCATTTTCGCAATTTGGTAATATCTACTTTGTTATTTATTATAATGAAATAATTAAGAAAGTGAAAAGGTAAAATAAAATTCTATATCAGTGCATTAAACAAAAATAAACACGTCTATATATGAAATATATGAATCATAACTTCATATAAAATTGTGCTAACTTTTGAAATAGACTTGATGTGTGGTAAAAAAATAGACTGTTTTATACATTTTGACAATTTCTTTAATTAAAATTAATACTTGTCATTACATTAATTGATAACAATCATAATTGAAATGTATTAAGATACGAGCGAGTGTTTACTGTTTAACTTTGTTATTCACACATCAGTCGGATAATTTATCAAAAGTAATATGACATTTGCCACCTTCATGCACTCCAACGCTTCAATTTCAATGTCGTAATAAGCCTTTTCATGCTGTATGCAAAACTCAATTGTATTATGATCTCACTGATTGTATTAAATTATTCTGTACACAGGAACGTCGCAGACTTACAAAATATCTTAAATACTAAGTAAATATATTTTACTACGTTTTTAATTTTCGTTCATCCTGTAAACAAGATATTTTTAAACTTCAGCTGGAATCATAACACGATTTATGACGTGCATAATACAAGTTTATATATGTTGACTGTATAATAAATATTCAGATAATTCGTAGAAAATCCAAAGGTGTTTATTCAGTATTTACATGTCTAATTTTTAATAATATTTGCGTAGAAACTTTTGAATTCAAAGAAAATAAAGAGGCGTCAATAAGAATACTAAAATTTACATTATTCAATTTATATACAATAATTAAATTAGTTGTTTGTATATAAATTTTTGCACGAGTCGAATAATAAGAAAATAAAATTATATTTGTTTAAAATATTTTAAAAATATTATACAGTTTTAATTTATTATATGGCAATACAAAACGAATTTTATAAATTTGTTAAATAATCCTTATTATTTTGGTTTGGTAAAAAATTTCAGTTGTATGATCATAAATTTTAATACTCGTACTTTCTTTAATTGGGTTTTTTAAATATATATATATTTTAAAAATATGTAAAAAATGATTTTTTTAATGTAAATGTTGATTTTATAAAGAATTATAGATTTTGTAGGAATAAAATTTTAACTAAAATTAAAATTAAAAAATATTTTTATAATTTAGTACTTAAAAATGTCTATAAAATGAATAAATCTCCAAATATATATATTTTGAAAAATATTTTATCTGTAATTTTTTAATTATTAAATTGGTCTAAAAAATGTATTTTATTTTTTAAAATATTTTGACCTTTATATTAACTATTTGTTCAATGTTAATTTTATTTCAATTAAAAGTATTTTTATTTTTAAGTTGATTTTGATAAATTATCTAGGCGAAGCACATATATTTACACTTTTTTTAGAATATTATTTTGTAGAATTTAATTAATTTAATTCTTTATGGAATTTTTATACAACAAAAATATTGCCATATGTTTTAGTATTAGATTTAATTTAATTACAATTTTTTATAAAATTAAATCGTTCTATCATTCATGAATTTATTTCTAATAAAAAAAATTAATTTATTTTTACTATATATTCAAAATCAAATATTTTTCTAATGAAATATATCTTTAACAAACACTATATAAACATAATTTGAAAATGAGATTTTTGTCATGCTTTCCCAGCATCACAGTAAATTATATTGTCATCACTTAATTCATGTTTTATATTTGAAGCCGGTGCTGGTCACTTGATTGGAATACAAAGTAGAAGACAGTTTTTCTTCGTCCAGTAACGTTCTATTTGTGTCCTGATGATATCATATTCTGAAGAAGTACACATTTAAATTTAGGAACATAGATCTTAAAACTGTTTCGACTATATGTATCGTAATGTACGACACTGTTTTCGTTCTAATTACTCGTTAATTTCAGAATCGTCACTAAAAATAGTATACACTATATTTATGTAAACCACTTCATTTGATCTTGAAAACCATGATTCCGGCAAGATTCTATACAAATAGCATGTTTAATTATTATTAAATACGTAGTTTATTTTCAGTCGAAGATGTCGACTGAATAACTTGTCTAACAGTTAAAAATATAGTTACGTCTCTGTTCAAGTACTGCAGTCGTTCGTTTTTTTTTGCATTTGCCTACACGTACATTGTGTATCTTCAGTTAATTAATCAAACAAATCATGTACTGTTGCTTCCTAAGTATTGTTTGACAATTGAGAACCGTTTTTTTTATATCTTCAAGTTTTATCGATCCCTTATATGAATAATAGACATTTATATATTTAGTATTCTGAATACAAAACGTATTTGCATCTGGAATTTAATTATAGATTCAAGAAATATTTTTACATTTGTATTTGTCACCTTGGTCTGTAATTATTATCTAGATGTTTACATGAATTTATATTAACTTACAACCAGTCGATTAGCTGTTATATGCAAATTTTCTTACGTAAATTAACTAAAAATAGTTATATTCTAAACAAACACGAGTATGCTGTATGTGTAAATATTTAATATTTATTTAGAATGAATTTATTGACCTCAAGAGATGCATTTGAAGTTATATACATTATTTGTTTTTCTATGTGTGATTTTTTGACATTGAGTAAACATATATTTGTGTGTATATAAATTATTTCATTTTTAAATACTTCTATTTGTTGTAAAAATAAGTACTTTTTATATGCAATATTTGTATTGATTTTTACTCAATACAATTTCAAGTTCGAATTTATTTTCACTTTTAACCAATTGTCATACTAAACAATGTGACTTTTTTAATATATTTTTGGTTGATTTTTAATTCAAAAACTTTTTGTTAGAAAATTGTATTTTATAGTATATTTACTTTTTTACTTTTTGTAGATATCAATATATAGATTTTTTAATTTAAATATTTTCTATTTGTCTGAATAAATAAGTAAATAATTGAATTTTTTATATTTGATATATCTTTCAATTAACTATTAAATGTAGTAAGAAATTTACGAAAGTCACTAACAATTTAATTATTCTACAAGGTTTACTTCTTCGTACAGCTGCAGACTATAATTTTCAAAGTACTGAGTAATTTTAATGATTTACTAACGTGAGAGTAATTAATATATAGAAATAGTATTTTCTCTCAGGAAATTATTTTAATTACGCCAAGTCAATTATCAAAGTAAAACTATTTTTACCAAGAAATTTCTTGATATTTTTATCACATAAATTCATAATTTAATAAATAATTTTGAACTATATAAATTGAATAGATTTTAGATGTTTACTAATAAATATTTCATTTGAGAATTTTTTAATGTCCAGTTTTACAAGTATAAAATTCTATATAACATCCATATAAAAGTTTTTTTTTAAAAGAAAGTTAATAAATAATTATAAGTACTAAAATAACTTTGTTTATTCACTAATAAAAAATAAACATAGATTTGTAAGATTTAATTAGTAATAAACGTACGTTTTATTATTTTTTTTTCATTCATTTAATTAAAAATATAATCTCATATTTATATATATGTATGTGTGAATATAAGTGTGTATATGTATACATATTTTATAGAACAACGTCTTGTTCTACATAGAATTTAAAATTAGAATGGTACATGTATATAAAACATAACTTGCAAATGTGGAAACCTTACCAATATTTCGTGTACAGTTCAGCAAAATCGTTAGAACATAGTTGACTTCCGTAATCAATAAATAGGTCAGAACGGATACATGTCTCTAAAGCTTGTAATATATATTTATATATGTATACATATATATTACAAGTAAAAAATAAATAGAGACATAAAAATGATATATTCGTATAGATGATTGAATTTCATTGGAGAATGGAGCGAAACGAAATAAAAGTAGGAATGGATTCTTTCACTCTCTTTAAAGTACGATTTATTGGTGTATTTATTTTTATTTTAGTTTTGTCTTGTTTGAATATTTTTTATTTTATACTTATAGTTTTCATAACTATTGCTTTTTCTACCATAATAATAATTATTATTATTTTACAAAGTTTTCATCAGCTTTTTAATTTTTTTAATATTTTAGTACTTATATTTTTTTTAAAAAAATACTATAAAAATATTTTTTATTTGACTAATTAGTGAACAAATTTAATAATTACAGTATTAATAACAATATATAGAAAGTCTATTAAGAATGCTGTTCATACACAATATTTGAATTGAGAATAAATTTGTAATATGAGTTTTTTATTCTTTTTAAATTTTAATAAATTAAAAAAAAATAGTTTAAAATTTCTATATTTCTATTTAGTATTTTCATTTTACTTAAAAATATATAAAATTGTAATTGCAATTTTCCCAAAAATCTCTTTTTCAATATCATTATTAGCCTCTTTCTATCTATTACTGGATGTAAGTTTCTTTTAAAACTTTTCAATTCCAGCGATTCAATACATTTCTCTCCCTATCAATTTTCTAATTTTTTCAGTATGTATATATATACAATTTTTTTTCTTGTATCAAAATATTAAATGAATTATATTTAAAAAAATATCTCTTTATCAGTTATAGGAAAAACAATTATTTTTCTAAAAAATATTTTTTTATATATGGTATACAAATTAATTTGATAACAAATATGAATTAATTTGATAATCAATTATTTATTACTCTTGTTTCACTAGAATAATAAATAATCGATTGTTATAAGAACTACAATTTATAGAAAATTTAAAATAAATTGCAAAGACAATTACAAAAATTTATTCAAAATACAAATACCTAATGATTCGATGTTTTACATTTCGTATTTCAAATATATTAAACTTATATGTTTGTATGCTTTTTTTCTTCTTGCTTAACTCTAAAATTATACAACGTATTGATATATTATGATGTAAAGAAATCTGGCTTATGGTTTCGTATTCAGTGTTTAAAATAGCATTTAAATTGCAAAGAAAAAAAGTAAAGAGAAGCGGCTATACCTATATAATTTAAAAATAGCACAAAATATATTCTGCAATGTATCAAAAGATTTTGTATCTCCGGAAATACTTTGGGTGGACGTTAGGATTATTATTAAGTTTATTAATAAATTAAGTAATATATTTACTTTTAGTATTTAAGATTTTTTTATGATATAGCTTATACATACATCCATATATAGATATATATATATATATATATATATATATATATATATATATATATATATACACATACACGTGGGTATATCCACATAATTTACAAATGGACTTATTTAAATATTAAATAAACAACACTGGAAATCATATGTACTTTGTAGAGTAAATTTTGTTGATAATAAGTCTTGTAGGCTTTATTTAATTAATGAATATATATATGCATGTATGTATGTACATATGTATATAAATGTACATATTGTATTTGTCCATATACAAACATATAATTTTCATTCATTATTCAAATCAAAATCACTAATAGTCATAAACGGTACTTCCATCATAGTTGTAATTTCTTACTTAAGAATGAAGTGGTTCCAAAATTATTAAATATAAGCCGTAGGTAATAACATACACAGTTATTATCGAGACTTGATTGAACAGTATACATGTATATACACTTAGATGGGAACGAAAATCATAAGAGTAATCAGTTGCTTCCTGTTTTTGTAATTGATGTCCTCGAATTTTTATTAACTTGCTTTTAATGTATGCATCTTTTATGGACCCTATTTACGATCGAACGATTCTTGAGTTTATTAACAGAAGAGAACATATTTATATATATATATATATATATAGAGAGAGAGAGAGAGAGAGAGAAATAAATAAAATAGTAAGACTAGTAAAAAAATAAATTTAATTTATTTTGCTTCACACTTATTTTTGTACATAATCGCCGTTTAATATCATCCATTTTCTCATTCTAAGTACAAAATTTCCGGTTTACTTTTAATTTAATTGTGCACAGTAACTTAAACTTTGTTGTTTGATAAAAAAAATGTTAATTTTTCAATACTTCCTTAAAATTTGATAGCAACCATAAATCTGAAAATATCAAAAGAAGGAGAGTTGGTGATAATGAAAAATAACATTTAATTTTAGGCTCATCATTGTCTTTGTAATTTGTTGATTACAAAGTGTCTTGATATCACAATACAAAAAGTGATCTTTTATAGCTGTACTCTGCAAATATGTTTCTTGAATACTCATAAGGTTCTCGCAGTATCTTTCCGAATTAATTGTCGTCACTGAAATGAATCATCCTAATCATTGGTCATTAACCACGCTTATCTCTCTTAATAAATATTAAAAAAATAATTTAATATTTTTTTCAATTTATACATTTTTTTTGATCAATATTTAAATGCTAATACTGAAAAAAAGTTTCAGTTCAGCATTTTATTTTTAAACCATAACCTCATTGTCACCAGATGTATTATTTGTAAAATATCGGAAAACTATCTGAATCTGACAGGACTGTTCGAGATTTCTCGACTGGAAGTGTGCCAACGGCATATTGCAATAAGATGCTGCTCTTTATTCTGGAGTTTAGCAATGTGTGAAGTGATCACTGTTCCGATATTCTCCAATGCACACACGGAAGAGAGATTTAATGTATTTTAAAACAGAGTTCATTTCAAAGAAAGAAAGAAACAAAGAAACCCAGACATTATAAATAATTTACGACCGTTTTTTCAAAACAAATGTTTTACGGCCAATGTTTATTTTTTTCTTATAAAAAACACATATGAGCATGCGAATGTAGTAAAAAAATATAAATATCGTTTATTTGTGCGTATAGGAAAAGAAATATCTCTTTTGTGTGAATATAAATGAGTCAAAAATTATATATATATATAAATATATTAGAAAATGTTTACTGCAATAAAGAAAAAAATTAATATTATTTATTTATAAATAATTACATTAAAATCAGTCAAAAAAGATTTTAATTGAACAATTTTGTATAGTTTAGAAAATTTTAATTTCATGATAAATTATAATAAATAAATAAATGAATTGAACACATTTTTTTATTTTTACATATATTAAAAAATTATATGGTTTATTGAAGATCAAATTAAATTTATTTTGGCGCGGTGAATATTTTAAATTTAATAAGTTTACTAAAATTATCAGACATAGTAGTATTGTTTAAAAATTCTTTCATTTTTGAAAATTTCATAATTTTGTAATATTAAAATATGTGCAATAATTCTACAAAATGTATATAATAAATTCATACTCTTTAAAAGACGATATTAAGCATGCAATTAATTACAATTAAGAGATAGTTAAGAAATAAATTAATCACAATTGGATTTGGCACTGTAGTTAATTCACTTTTACACAATGAATTGCTCTTTAATATGTTAAGGTTTTATAAAAAAAAATTATAATAATTTATTATTTAGTTTTCTGAAATTCGCATTTTGATGGGCATGCCATTTCCTACAAAATGAAATATTATTAAATCATTTATACATATTATAACAAAATATGGATTAATAGGAACAATTACTATTTTTACTTTTGCATATTTTTATACTTATTCTATCATGTTTATTGTATTTTTTTGTTGTAATTTATTTTTAAGATTTTGTTTAAAAAATTCAAATAGTTCTTATAGAGATATAATATTTTTTTTAAAAAAATATTAAATACCTTTCAAATGGATTTTCATTTCATTATTTACTTTATTTATAGCTAAAATTTGTATTATTATATTTCATTATTTTTGAATATTTTTCCATAATTGTTTAATATTTTTAAATATTATTTATGTCTTTAATATTAATACAATTTTGTTTCCAAAAATTAAAAGTAGCTATACTTATTGGGAAGATAAAACTCAGTTGGAAGTTTTTGAGTTGAATTTTAAAAAAAAACAAATATTGTCAGCTGAAAAATATTTTAATGACGATTCATGTGCAATAAAAATATAATTAAAATATGAAATTTTATTGTACTCATTTAAAAATGTTTCGATTATTTTTTTGAATTGTTTTTTTATATTCTGATAAATTCAAGAATATATATATATATATATATATATATATATATATATATATATATATAATACATGGCTTATTTTAAAAAATTAAAAGAATAATTTTTCTACAATAGCTGACAAACTAAATACGAAATTAAAATACTAACATTTTATGAATTAAATTAATGCATTCCTGTGTACATTCCAATTTTTTTAAAAACGATATATTAAATTAAAAGTTTAAATTGGAATGATAATTTGATCTCATTATCAATTATCATAAGGAAACGGAAATTATGTAAGAAAGTTAATTATAATAAACAATAAATGCTTTTCTCAGACATAAACTGTACCCGGAAACTAAAATTCAGTATATTTGAAATTATTAAAAAAATATATCGACCGTGTGACAACACTTCTTTTGATCATTAAATCGAGTAAATAACTTTTTTACCGTTCGATTATATCCGGGCATAATCATTAATCAATAAGCAGACATCCGTTATCTTCTCAATGTCTGAGAACTATTTTTAATCCCATTGAAAAATTATTCAAGATTATCTCATTTGTGTTTATATCATCACCGCGGTGTTGTTTTTTTACTAAGCTATGCAATTTATCTACCGACACATTCATTGTGTTTTCGAAGAATGCATAGTACTTTTTAAATTTTTTTTATATATATATATATATATATCATATTTATTTATGTTATTTAAATAATGTATGGTTTTTGAAATCAGTCTGACAATCTCATTTTTCGTACTCGTTAAATTTAATTCTGACATAATATTATGTCACTACCGCAGCCTTGGCGCCTTATAGTATCAAATTATTCACGCAAATTTTATTATATGGTCATGCATAAATGCATCATATTCATTTTTTTCAAAATTATATTCTTCACACATCATAAAATGATTAACATTATTCTTGCAATTATATTAATAGTTTGTCTCTTTCCTTATCTACATTTATCATAAATTTGTATTAGTAATTTTTAATAATTAGTCAACATTTTCTTTTTACAGTATTTAAATAAAAAAATAATAATTTACATGCATCTATATATATATATATATATATATACATATAGTCAATTCATAAGTAATGTTCTTTTTAACAAATAAATATTTAAAACCAACAAATAACATTTTATGAACAAATTTTATTAAAATATGTATTTTTCTCTAATATTTTTCATTTATATTCTTTTAATACTTTTGTTATAAAATTCATTTGATTTTTAATTTTTTTTAAAAAATCTTTTAATGAACTTTTGATATGTATTTCATCCAGATGTATTTTTAAAATTCTAAATAAATGTAGTTGTTGAATGATATCTTAAAAATATGAAAAATTATGGAGTGGCCAGTACAATATTGGAAAATAGAGAAAATACTATTTGTAAGTTTCCAGTAAAACTCTTCTAATTTTTATGATATAATTTCTACAGTTTATAATCTTAAATTTCTTGGCAAAAAATATTTATTACCTGTTAAGCAAATAAAAGTGCTTCTACTTAAAAATAGTTTTTTTAAAAAAAAATATTTCTCATAATACAATTACTTTATTGTTATATAAGTAGTATACTTAAATATTTTTAATCATATGTACTATAGTTGCTTTGGTTTTTTAAAATATGCATTCTTACTTTAAAATATTAAATTAAATAATGAAATTTTAAATATCAACAATTTTCAAATCTGCCAATCTTGAAAAAAATAAATTTGTAATCTACCATTCATATTGTGTATCTTGAGTTTACTTTATCAGACGTTTTTCAATCAATGTGTTTTCCATTTTTCAAAAAGATAACATATTTCATTAATATGATATCAAATCAAACTTTTGAATCACAAAGATTTCTCATAGTAGTCAATCATTGGAAAATTAAACAAATTGCTTATATTAATATGATTTATTTATCTATTTCTCAATATCTATTATCTTTTTATCAATACATTTGATACAATCTGTCTAAATTATATTAAAGTGATTCGATTTATGTTATTTCCACTTTCGTTGACATCAAAAAGACACGAATCTAGAACCGAATATATCATCATTTAAATTACTCCTGCTACTGTAAAATCAATACCAAGTAACGCACCGTTTTATAAGTACAGTTGTTACATCGAAGTTGTTTATTAACGTAATTTATTTTTTTAATATTAATACCTGAATTAATTTTAGGAATTCAAAAATATGTTGAGTTTCTAGTAATAATTGTGACCTTGAATGAAAACAATTCCTTTTTTAATACTCTTGGAATAATTATTCTACCTTAGTGAAATTGCTGCTTTTTTGAAAAAAACTTATAAGAGTAGATTGAACAGAAAAAAGATTTTATATTAAAACATTTTCCTTACTAAAATCTTTTTATATCATATTTACTTTGCTATTTAAATATATTAACTGTGATTATAACATTTATTAATAAAATTTGATATTTCTACAGAACAACATTTTAAAGACTTCGTAATGTTACACTTTTTGATAAAGTTATTTTAATCGAAATATGAATAAATACAAAAGTGAATAATAACACACTTTTATAAAATTGTATAACGTTGGGGGTGAATGATAAATTTATATAAACATGAATTAATCATATCAATAAATAAATTGTGATTTTCTAATTATTGAGATTAAATATCAGAATAAAATCTTTTATCATTCTATTTTTTATATTTATTATTATTTTTTATATTTTATTAACTTCAAAGTTATCTATTAACCTTCATTATAAAAATGAAAAAAAAATATTATTAGAGTATTTTTTCAAAAATCTCTTGTTTACATTCATGTAGATTATAGAAATACGTACATGAAAATAATTTCAAAAATTAATACTGTTTCACATTAAGTAGATGTTATTGATCCAAGTTTAATTTCCTGTCTTTCCATTGATAACTGTATAGAAATACAACATCGAAATATCTATCAATGTCACGATTTCTGTTCATGTTTAAAACATATGTGCGAAGTTACAACTACGTCGTATTTTGTGAGAATTGGACCAATTTCCAACTATGGAAACTTGTTATATGGTTGACATTCATTTTCGCATACACAAAATATGAATATTTATAAAGACGATCTTATTGAATTCTTTTGAATCTCGTTCATTTTATTTTAATGTAAAAAGCTTGTCTGTGATGTTATTTGTTTGTATTGTAACGAAAAATGTAAAAAAACGACGTAATTTAAGATGATTACTAAAGAAAAATATTATTCTAACTGATAAAAAAAACATTTAAATGTTGTTTTAAATTTATTTCGTCTGTATGTAAACGAACAAAGGTTTTAATGGAAAAACTACATTTTTACATTAAGTGAATCAGCACCCGAGCACATTTTTTTGAAATTTACTTTCATCGTACGTATTTCTGAGCGCAGATAAACTCGATCATTATTAATGAACCATATGCACAGCAAGTGTTGCCTAAAAAGCTGACATAATGATGCTATATATTTGAAGACGACATCGCTTCTTGCCTGACCCATTTTCATTCTGAGTGGAACTGAGCTCAAGATAAATAATAGACGTGCACGATGTAGGCATGACAGATGGTACTCTGTACACATTTACAATTCTCGGTCATTTTTTGGTAGATGGAATAAAAACAGTTTTTTTTCGACCTTCGTTAGTTATTTCTTTTATTTCAAGGCGATTTACAAAATTGTTATTGTTGTTAATTGATTTTTTTCTATAACTTTCTTGCCGGCCTTGTCTTCTTTTTACAATAAATTTAGTTAGAAATTAATTAATATTATTTTAAATAAAACACCTATATACACATACATATACATAGTTATATATATATATATATATATATATATATATATATATATATATAAAATACATGTGTGTGTTACATAACAGTATTTTTTGTAAACAAAAAATGAGAAATAGTTAAATTTAAATTTTAGATACAAAAGAACGAGAAAAGTGTTAAATCGTTCTATAAATATATTTATTATTTTTAAAACTAGATTATATTTTTCTTATTTGATTTAAAAATAAAAGTAGAAAACTTGTTTGGAACTTAAAAGCGTGTGAATAAAATATATTGTTATTTGTGATGTAACAATAAATTTAAAAGTAGGAAGAAGTAGTAACAGAAAATTTCAATATGATTATTTTTTAAGTAATTATTTTATTAATTAAATGAAATGTTTTATTTTTTTAAAAAAAAACATCTGTGTAATTAAAAAATATTTTCATATAAAAATTAATATTTTTTATAGTTTTATTGAATTTGATGAAATTTAATTTTAATTGAAGTGTTAATTTTGCCATGATTTTTAAATGAAATTTAAAAAAAAATCTTTAAATTATTTGGTGATGACAGTTAATATAATTTTATGAAAAATAAAACGAAAATATTTGTGAAATTTATATACAAATATATAAATAAATGTACAACACATTTAGAAACACTAAACGACAAAAACTTTTAAATTGATTCTATAAATACATTATGTGTATTTAAAATTCAATTTTACTTTTCTCGTTGTATTTTAAATTAAAAATAAAATATCTACAATTGATTTATGTTATATTTACAGATAAAATAGTGAAGTTTTATTATAACTTTTCATACAACATAACTCAATTTTCTTTAATGACATTTCAGATTTCGTTGAAATTTATTTCATTTTACGCTTAAATAAGAAAACGTTTATTATAACATTTATCTATACATGTATGTATGTGTGTATAAGTATTTGTGTGAACGATCAATAGATTTTTTTGTATGTTTAACGTAAAATATTTGTATTCAATTTCTTCGACAGACCACTTTCTTCGAAACATGAGTAACACGATATTCGTTGTCGGCGAACCTTTTAACCGAGAGTTAGGTTACAGACGATTGGTCAATTATCGTTTTACAGCACTCATCATAATGTCGTTAAACCACGAAATACTCGAATTTTGAATTACTATAAATAATAGGTAACTCGTAGGATAGATACCAGCTGCTATCTAACTTTTTTCTATTTTTAAATAACAACTTAGATTGTCTATAGTAGTTATGTGATCATGACATTGACAACTTGTCGTTAAAAAATATTTATATATACAATTAATGTAACATTTTAAACAGTTGTTTGAAATTTATATTTAGATTTATCAATAATTTTATAAAACAGCGAACGTTTGATGTTACTCCAATGTTTGTGAAAATAAGAAATAAATCACTTGAAATATTTGACATTTTTTGATTCGTACGAATGATGATTTTGGTTTTATTTGAGTTCAATTCTTTATTTAAAACAATAGTAAACAAGTCCAAAGCATTTCACACATTCCAGCACGGCTCCTCAATTCAGTTAATTTTAGACAGCAATGAGATATATAAAGTTTCATTCAAATTACTTTTTGGGAAACTGAAGATATCCAGTGGAATAAATTTGTTAAGAAAGTTTATTTTAAGGTTGCATTCATTAAATATAAATATCAGTGAGAAAATTGATTTAATTTTTCTATTGTTTACTCTATATATTTTTTTAAAGCTTTCATTTTTTGTTTTATTGAGATTTTTTGATTTTTCTAGTAATTTTTCTTATTAATTAATATTAATTTCTATTAAATCTTAAAATATTTATTTTTCATATTATTTAATCTAAATATTTTTGGTAAAAACTAAACATCTTATTCTTAAACATTTTAAAAAAATAATTGTAATTCAATGATGAAAATATAGTGAATTTTTTTTTGCTTATTACTTTATAATTATTTAGAATTTAAACAAATCACTTTCAAAAATCTCACTTCAGAACGTATTTTTTTATTTTATTTTAATTTGAATCGTATTTTTATTTCACATTAGATTTCTTTTATAGTAATTGCAGGTTTCTAAAAATAATTACGATATTTATATCGCAATTAATGATATATTTTTATAAATAATAATAACAGTTAATCATTATATTAAACAATTAATTTTGTAGATAAATGTATATCTACAATTTAATATTAAAATTAATGACAACTTTTATGATCTAATAAAAATACTTTTTCTATGATTAGATATATTTGTTTTTGGAAAATTCTATCATTAATTTATTTAAATTCGTATAAAATGTTAGGTTGTTTAAAAATAAATGCAAAACAACTATATATGTTTACAAAAAATAATTTATAATTTGATTTGTATTATTGTTTAGATCATTAGTAATTATAATAATCATTAAATTTTATTTGTTTGGATTAAAATAATATATATATATTAATATTTTAACAAAGTAATTCTAAAATTATCTGTCGATATTTAAATTAACAAGTGTATGGAAGATTCAAGTTGTTACGACAAGACAGGTGTATTTTTTAATTGGAATTAATTTATGTAGAATCACGCAAGGGAAGAATGAATCATATTTCGTAAACATTTTTTAAAAGTACTATAAAATAATATTATGTATACATTTTCTGCAGAAGAATTTTTAAGTGAACACTATGAAATTTAATTTATTTTAAACTTAGTGAGAGATTTTAGTATTTTATATTTTTAAAATGCAGATTGTTTAAAATATATTGACAGTATTCTGTGATAAGTGGTTTTTAATAAATTCTGCGGTGTACAGTTACTAATATATTGTTTTATTAAATATTTCTAATTGTATAAATAATACATTTTAACCACGTATGAATATTTATGAAAATGTGTTCAAGTTCAAGGAACCGCGAAACGTCTTAATTGTTAAATTTTACAACAATTCCCTAATTGTAACATTACAGAAACCACGAATGTAAGTTTCCACTTGGAACACGATTATCATAATAACTATAATGTTATATAACTTGGTACTTTGAAGTGTAAAATAGTCATTAGCATGATAGTTGAAATCTCATGATTATTCTCTCAACACGCACAGCTTGAAGATCGCACTATATTGTGTATAGACTAGAGCGAACTTTAATATTTCATCGGATTTAATACAGTGTCGACGAACATGCGTCTCAGACGCACGAAAAACTCGTACTTGTTGAACAGAACACTTTTTATGTTGATATTGAATGTCTTGGGAATTCGGTTTTGGAGATTTCAACGCCGTTTGTATTTGATCCAGAAGATATATTTAAAGATACAGTTTTAACTTGCTGGATTGTTTTATTTTACTTAAATCTTGAATTGATTCAACAAATATGTCGACTTGAAACGTTAGTTTATTCTATATATTTTTTTAAAAATAATAATACGTTATAAAAGCAAGAATTTGAACAAGGTAAAAACGTTTAAAATTTTTTCAAGATTTTTTCGACTTTTAATAGTATTTTTTCAGTTGTTCCATTCCTTATTTTTTTATACAATGTATTTTTAAACAGCTGTAAGTGATTATCAATGGCTTACTTCGAATTCAGTAATTTGATTGTGTCGAATAAAAGCAGATAATTATTGTTAATACTTTTCTATTTATTGATTTCTTATGATTTTAAATTTAGTTTTCTTTAACATACAAATATTTTTAAAAGAAAAGTTATAAATATTAAGTTTGTATAACAGGTTGTTTGATATAAATTATACATTTTTTTGTTCTTTGAAAAATATTTATATTTATTTATAATATTTTAATATATAACACTTAATGTAAAATATTAAATTTTCTTTTTATTTTCATATCAAATAGTATATTATCATACCAAACTATATTATTGTTGTGGTATTATGATAAATTAATTTCAATCACTTATTCCAACATCCCAAGATTTTACAAACATTCAATAAGCACTTATTTTTCACTATATTCGTTGATGCACATTTTGATAACCATGAAATTATCATTAGAGTGATACATAATTCAAAGATTCTATAATATAGTGTTTTTACAATTATTGTTTACATATTGAAACCATTAGTGAATGAAATTAGACGATGAGTAATTATTAAATATTTATATTAAATCTTGAAGAATTCAGTGGGTTATTCTTTAGTGTTATGTAAATAAAATATAAATCAATAAAGATTTTCTTAATGAATTATTTATAATTGTATTTATCATTCTGAGAAAGTGTATTTGCAATTATTGTTGTTATAAACAATTTTAAATCATTTTTTTGAAACTAGTAAATTTTTTTTTTATTTAAAAATTGTATGGATATAAATATTTGTTCCTTGACATTTTATTTTTTAAATTATATAAGATTAATAATATCAAAAATAAATCTACTCAATAGATTGTATTTCTAAGACTAGTTATTTTCATCTAAAATATTAAAAAATTAAAAAGAAAATATAAAATAATCACAAATTTGTATTATATTTTATACAAAGTATTTGTATTTATTCCATATATTTTACAGATGTACTACATTTTATTAGTTCATTAATCAAATTAAATTATCACATTTTTAAATTGTCTTAAAATTGTTCCAAATGTATACATGTACATATGTAATAAGTATATATGGAGATAGACACATATATGTATTTTATCGTGATATTTTGTGTTTTCTATATTGAAAGTTGCAAGTTTCATCTTTATTTACATTATATAAAAACACCTTTTTAAAGTATCACTTTCGCCTTATTACTTCGATTACTTTATCCAATGTAGATTAAACTCAAATTGATTTCTTAACACTTATATTTTAATGTCAGTTTATATTATCAAGTATGTGTTATGTTTGTTACTTTTAACTCGAATTTTACTTTCTATATATATATATATATATATATATATATATATATATATATATATATGATAGTAATTTCACAAATAAAACTACACTCGAGAATGTCTAAAAAAATCTCATCAAGTGAGAGTCGACATTTACAAATGCCATCACTTTTAAAAACATTTCTGTTTAATTTTATTAACTTCGAACGATTTGAAATATTATGACACTGTCCATCGATTCGTTTGATTTAGACGATGGCGCTAAGCCAGAATCGATTTGCATTCCATATATATTTACTATGCGTCCCGTAAAAATATTTACGTTAATTTATTTTCGTTTTATTGTATATTCGTGACGTTCGGTTCTGCATAGTGCAACGAACTGTCTTGAAAACCGTCATTTATTTCCGCAAGATTGAGCACGAGCCATGCTGGAATTGAGATGTGCTTTATCGACATACAAATCGATAATATTCGATTGTAATGGATGTAACGTTACATTGTCGGATATTTGTGATATTTACCTGTACATTTAATGTATTTCAAATGACGCCATGATGATTTAATGTAATTGTATTAATGGAATCTGCAAAACTGTATTGCTTTAGAATTTTACTGACCAAACAATTTGTCTATTTATAATATAAATTGATGATAATTATTAAACTCATTTAATAATTTTAAATATTTCTCAAAAATCCCTTATAAATTTCAATATTAATAATGGTTAAATATTTGGTTGAATGATTATTTGATCTGGTTGATTGTACCAGCAGGTGTTTTACTAACATGCAAGTATATTATTTCGTGCATAAAACCTATAAATCTGACTGATCATGTAGATATAAAATTATTATTGATATTAAATTTTGTTCATTTATTAATATTAAGAGTTTTAAAAATCGTTAAGTGACCATATGAAATCATAAATAAATACACTTAAATTATTTTTTATAATCTAAACCAGGGGTCGCCAAGGTGGTCGATATCGACCTCTGGAGGTTTGATCCGGGCTAGGGGGTCGATGGAAAAATTGATTGAAAAATTATTAAAATGATTATCATAAAATTGTTATTACATATATTAATAAATGTAAAATTGCAAAATAAATCCATAAAAATAGTAAAAGCTTTTTTTTGTTTGTAACACAAAAATTACTAAAAATAAATTTTGTGGGGGTCGATAAGAGGTTTCGAAGATTTTTAGGAGCTCGATGATCAAAAAAGTTTGGCGAAACGAAGTGATATTAAAATTGGTTGTAATGAATTGCACTTAAAAGCCTTGCTCAATAAATATATTTAATTTTAAATTAAGGAGAATAAATAAAAAATAAAGTGCTTTTCCTTACATCAATCTCTGCTATCGAATAAGCATATGTATGTATTATTATTATTAAATAAAAACTTGATAGTGAATTAAGAATTCAATCTAAAAAAATGACATCAAATGAATCATGCAAGAATATAAAGTAAAACTATTGTATGTATGTATGTGTGAGTGTGTGTGTGTGTGTGTGTGTACTCGTATATATATATATATATATAGAGAGAGAGAGAGAGAGAGAGAGAGAGAGAATATTGATTGCTAATAAAAAAATAGATACTTAAAAAATTGATTATTTTCATTTACTTGTTTTCATTCATGTTTATTTTTGTAAATGTTTTATTTAAAGACTTTTTATTTGCTAAACAGTTTATATCTTCGAATGATAACGAGCTGTTTGAATCCACATGTTGCGCAATAAAATGTATCTATAAATATTCGTTCTTATAAATCATAGATTAGCGGTACTTCATTTTATAAATTATTTGTAGGTGGACAACTCAGGTGTATGTAAAATAAATTGATATGTATCTGTATAATAGGTATGTTGTAGTATTACATAACTGGTATGTGAAGGCCATGCGTAGTAATGCGTGGCATATAAACAGAACCAGTAAAACATAAATCCATCTTCTTGTACAAAATCACATTACGAATCATTCTTCAGTGCTATTCTGTACGACAGATTATTCACTATGTTCTGCGATCATGTGTAACTGTAATCGTATTGAAATGCAAAAAAGTGTCAGGAAAAAATGCAATGAAAATCCACATTACGCGATAAAAATAAACCGAAAAGTGCGATAAGTTTAAGAGACAATGGAGGATTCTTTTCTAGCGGAGCATGTCATGTCGGTGGGAATACATCTTCGGTTTAGCGAGAGGTCGCTGGACTGTAAGAAGTAAAGATTACAAACTCAGATAGTATACGCTCGTTTAACGTCGTAATATCGTGTTTACATTATTATGAATGAAAAAATAAATTATCTTTTTAAAACAAAAGTGTAATACATAATACAGGTCGAATGATCTCGTGATGAGAAAAGATTTTAATGTGCTGATCGTATCATTCCTCGACTACAAATAATGTGCTTAATGTGCTCAGATAAGAAAGAAATTTCCATGGAAAAATGTGAAATGTTCCGGAGATAAATTAGTTCCGAAATGGATTAGTGTGTAAAGCGATTTTATTTAAAAAAAAAATAATATAAATTTTTGTTTGTGATGTATGACTTGTTTCGTCATTAATAATGGGGGCACACGGCTCCAAAGAAAAATTGTCGAGGTCGGCATCGACCACTAAAATTCCATTACATGATCATCATCGAGAACGATTTGGTAGTTTTGGAAAAAGAGGTAATTATTTTTTACTTATTATATCCTGAAATATACATCCTAATTTTCCTGCATTACTAATTTTGTAATCTGTTTTTTTAACCATGACGTATTTTTTTAAAAAAAACACCTTCATTTAAAATGTAAATACCAAAAATAAAATTATTTTCATATATTTATATCAGTTTTTTTTCGAGTACTTTTGAAGTATTTACCATTGATATATTTTATTAAAGTCAATTTCAATATTTTTATCATTTTACTTGAAAATAACGTATCAAAATCTATCATAATAAAATATATCCGAAACAGTTCAAAAGTGAATGTACAAAAAGTTAGTAATAATATTTGAACTATTTCATTTCTTGAATAAAAGACATTGTATCGCTCTCCATAGTTTATTCTTTTTAACAAAATACAATAAAAAATACAATAACACGAATATTTTTTCAAAAAAGGAACAGAATAATAAATACTTTTTTTCTTATCTAAATTTATTTTCATCTCATATAAATGTAAAATCACAAAAAATATTTCTAAATGAATATTAAATAGAATTTTAAGTTTTTAGAAAATTGTTACAAAGAAAAATATAACTTTTACAAATAGAAATAAAAAATCGATTGTTCTAAAAATAGTTCGGATATTTTAAATCGTCGATTAATTTTTAATTCGTTTTTTTATTCAGTAGATAAAATTAAATGATCGACAAACGTATTCATGAATTATGAATTAATTAATTTCTTATTTAAAAACGATTTTCAGAGAAAATGTCATTTTTCACGTTCAGTCAACTGTAATTAAATTTTAATTGTCAATTAAGTTGAAACTGGTTGTCGTTTCTTAATCAGTTCATGGAAATATTTTCACATTATGGAAATATAAACAACATTTTTATTATTTTTTAAAAAGTGTTCGGTTAATGCTCTCGAGGTATTCTTTTTCCTTAATTATCAATTATATATATATATATATATATATATATATATATATATATATATATATATATATATAAACTGTTGTGTATTATAAAAATTAAATATTAGAATTGGTTTCCCTTTCTTTTAATTTTTTTTACTTAGATAATTTGTTATATTTGAAAATTCCTAAGTAAATAAACATTTTTTTCAAATTATAATTTGATGGTCTCATTTAGACCAATTATTCTTCTGTCAGTTAACAAATATTGATTTAAATACGAATCAATAGGAAATAATCCATAGGAGTTAAATCTGGAGGCATAGATCATTTAATAGATTCAAATTATCTAAGCTATTTTCCTGAAAATGTTTTTTATAAAAAAATCTTAATAACATTTATTATAAATTTCTTTTAAGGTTTGATTTTTTGTACACCTATATATATTACATGTATAATAATAAAATGTATAGTTTTTTTCTAATATTCTTTAGTTTATTTGTAATTAAATGAAAATAACTTGTGGTATTTTATATATTTGATTTGATGTAACTTTTCATTTTGAATATTATTTAATTTTTTTATCAATCATCTCATTTGCATATTTTTGAGTCAAATATGGTAATAAGGTGGTTAAATATGACATCAAAAATATGAAGAAAAAATATGTCAATAATATCAAATATCTTAAACAAAAGTAATTAGATTATATCTAAAATTCTTTGACTTGGAAAATATAAAACCTTATAATTAGATTACATTTAATACACATGTATAAGAGGTTTAAAATTAACACCTGTAATGTTGATTAGTTGTAATATTTTTTTTCTTAAATTATATTTTTAAATATTCGTGGAAGTGTTTCTATTTCTGTTTTTATCTCTGTACTAAAATAGAAATATCTGATATTTTTACACGCAATTGTTAAAATACCGAATGATAGTTATTAATAGATACTAATACCCTTCCTAGATTTGAAGTACCGTGACGCCAATCCGAACATGAATACGAAATGTAATTTTTTTCTAAATAATAATATATCTCTGAAGAATATATTAATGTAAAATCATCGCCGGAAATTCTTGCATGCAATATATAATTTTATTCATCGCATAAACATTCAGTTAAACTTGTACTTCTATTCATATGTAAAACCTTCGGTATTCAATTCTATAATCGTGTACACAATTAATCTCTTCCTATGGACCAAAACTTGTACCCGATCTCAGCTTATATTATTACACCCATTAAAACATACTTACATGATGTTTATCGTGTTTTTTTATAATCAGTAAATCACAGCACTGTGTGTTTACATCATTATGGATGAACGAATGCTTGTCGTAGAACGTGTGGGGAATAAAACTCGATACAAAATAATCATATCGATAATTTATATTCTACGAATTTTCAAACTGGACAAGTCGTACGTGTTCAACATCTTTGCTTCGAATTTGAATAAACAGTCATGCATACTTTAAAATATAGTTCTATTTTTATGATTTAATGTTGTGTCGATTGGATCGACTACATTAAAGCCGGTGTATTTTATTATAGGAACAACAAAAAAGCGTGACACGTCCACGACCGTGACGAGATGCACGAGTCCACCATCCAACGAAGGTACTGTCCGTTCTCAACAGCAATGGATAACGTCCCAAGGGCAACAGAGATTAACGCGCAATGTCTCAACAGGTGAGTGTGTGCAGCTGTCAACTCGAAAGAATATCTGATTGTCAATCTTAAGTGTCAAAAAAATAACGGCGCATTCTTTTTAAATCGTCTGTATACATTTGTATAGAGGATAGAATTAAGTATATAATTTTGTAGACGGATGTCTGTGGTGTTTTCTTTTTTTTTTAAAAAAAATATACACATAAATACATACATATATATGTGTACCTTTTTTTTTAAAAAAAAAACAGTGACTACTTATATTTTTAAGCCTTTGTAGCCAATATTCGCTATTTTAAACGACAATAAAATTCTAAAGTTTTTATTCTCACTTTTTGCTTCTAATCCTTAAAGTTTCAAATAAAAAAACGACATAATATGAATCTATCAAATTGCCATAAAAAGACATAATTAATTAATGATTTATCATAAATATTCATATTGATAATTTCAAATAATAATATGAACAAATAATAATACTGTAGCTTCTAAATAACAAATAATACATATAAAAATATATGTATTTTTGTAAATTATTATAGTTTAAAATTATGTTTTTTTATTTTATGTGTATCTCAATTATTAATGAGTAATTTTTGCTCCTTGTCGGTTTTATTATGTTCTTTATTACATTTGACCTATTTTCATTCCACACTTTTTTTTCTTACTTTATTTGTAATTACTCTTAATTTTTGATTCATCCTGTTATTCTTTAATTTTTTTAACTAATATATATATATATATATATATATATATATTTCAAAGTAAAAACTCCATGACTACTTCCATTTTTTAAATATCTCTTTTCAACATCGTTATTTTAATAGAAATTTTAAAAATTTTCTACTTAATATCAAAGAGTTTTATAAGGTATTTAATATTCACCTATTGTTCAGTTTATTCGATGATATACATTTGGATGGCCATTACATCATCATCTGTGGACTGTATTATAAAATATTATTTAATACAAGTCGATTGGAATGCATATCAGTAAATAAAATGGACAGTAAATAATTATTTAACATATTTATAAAATCCAGGGATGTTGAGATGAATTATTCATTTGTATAGGTAGAGACATTTCTAACACTTGAATTTTTACCTAATTATATCTTTAGTTTAGTAAAGAATAAAATGATTTCAAATGATACTAAATTAATATTTTTAAAGTATATGCCATAATAAAAATAATATGATTCCAATTGTAATTTTTATAAGATTTGAATTTCTATTAGTTTAATCGTTCTTTACATTTTGATTTATGTTAAAAATATATTTATGTTAATCAAATTTTCTAGAATTTATATACACAAATAAAAGTTCAAATATTTTTTCATCAAACTATTATAAATATGTATATATATATATATATATATATATATATATATATATATATATATATATATATATATATATATATAAATATTTCAATTAGTACACAATTTAATTCCTTTATATATTATTAAACTACTCCTTTCAACAACATGAACATTTACAAATAAATGACTGATAATACTTAGTAACTATTAAATATTAACTCAAACTATCTTAACATGACGTTTTACAAAACTGGCATTAGTGACCTTTAATAAATACGATCCAGTGGGTAATAACCATGAAAAGTACTTTAAATATTTAATTGTATATTAATATTAAATATTCTTATACTTTTAAATATTTATTAAAAAATTATAAGGAGTTATTTTTAATTATTTTTTTTAAATATATTAAAAAAATAATTTTATCTACATGTATGAGCAGAATAAGACGTTAACTATAACAGAAATCATATGTAATGAAAGTAATTCACTTAAAAATACGAGTTTTTCAAAAAGTATCTTATTTATAAATATTTACTAAAAACAACTGACCTAGTTTTAATTACTGTACAAGAATCAAGGATGTTTTTTTATATTATATGTGTATGTACTCGTATATAACTAGGTACACACATGTGTAAGATATATATAAACAAGATTACTTTCTCTACAGTACATTTTATTTTCAATTTTTGTATGCTTAATAGCATTTTTTCTGGTATAACTTTTCATTTCACATACAAACAACTTTTTAACTAACATCTTTTTTACAAATCTCGTGAGTAAAACAATCTGTCGTAGTCTAATTTTATTGTAAAATATTATTCTTGTTCTGAAGAGTTCGTTTTATATAATCGTCTGAATTTAATTTCATTTAAAAATATATCACCGTATTAAACATGAAACCATAATTTGAATAATAATAATCCTGAATCTAAATAAGGCTCATTATTAAGTTCATATCGAACGATATACCAGTGAAATTAATTAACTAGTGTAAATAAAGTAACCGCAGGTTAATTAGCATAAAATCTCTGCCTTGTTTGATCATCTTTACCGCCAACGCACAAAGCACCTAATCATGCCAAATTTAGTTAATTGAATAAACAGTACAATGGCCTTCCTGTCACATAACCAGGAACCCGACCCCATACGACACTCATTGTTTTAAATTGAATATGAATATAATAGATGTTAATGTTTCTTTCTTGAATTACAATTTAATGTAATTGTTGTTTTAATGTTATATAAATAATGAATGAACGACACTAATGGGAATAAATGTCTGAATAGATATAATTTATTATTCATCTTCTGAAACGTTTACTTAAATAAACACATTTTAATATAAATTTATGGTGCGCTTGAAGGTAATATACACAAGTGGATTAATTAAAATTTACTCGATTTTATTGCACGTCCGTTTAAATATTATTAATTGAATCAATGTCAACAATTTGTCACTAAAAATCATGCGAAATTTATTAAATTTATTTATTGCTAAATTATACTTTCCCTGGCTGCTAGCTAGTGCGTAATGTTCAGCCCTCTCCGAGATTTCCTTTGTTTGTCGTGCTCAGTAAATCGATATATCCATACCGAGGTCTGTGGTGCAATCTGTGGATGTAGCTAGTAGTTTGATCTCAGTTTACAGCTAAACGTATTGATTGAAACTTTTCACACGTTTGCAAATTTATAGAAGGAAATATAGGCGTTATTTTTTAGTTGTTCGAATATATCCATTAAAATTGGTATTTAATACATCCATTACTAATTTATATATATATATATATATATATATATATATATATATATATAAATTAATAACATTTGTTTTTTAAATTAAAAATATACATGTAAAACATTTTTTTTCGTGTATAAATCAAATCCCTTACCTGATTTTTAATCAGAATTAATATACCCAAAAGTGTATATAAACATATTTGAAGTGTATTATATTAATAATTTAGTTATTTTTTTTGTATTTAATAGAAAACGTTAAAAATGTTAAAAATGATATTAAATTATAAAAGATTAAGTTTAATTCATTAAGTATTTATAAATTATAGAAAAAAAATAATAAGAAGATAAAAAACTATAACATATTAATGAATGTTTTTAAATTCCACGAAATTTTTACTAATGCTGTAAAGAAACATAAGTGAAAATTTAATAAGTGATTGTTTTTAAAAGATTTAAAGTACAAATATTGAATTAAATAGTTTAAACGTATGAAAGGAACGTTTAAATAGAACCGAAAATGTAGGAATGATAAGCTTTTTTAAAATTTGACTTCACTAACAAGAACAGACATGCTTTTTGGACTAAAAATTGAAAACTGTTTTTTCATCACAATATTAAATACTCCTGTGTGTAAACTCTTTTCTGAAAATAATGTTTTTCCTTCTAACTCTACTTTGACTATGAAATTTCTAAGAAATTTCAAAAGAGATTATATTATCATATCTATTATACAGTCATGTCCTGTCATCGTTTGATTATTATTATTTATTTTTTTTGGATTACTGTACGACTTTTTGGAAGAAAAATGTTTCACAGTAATGTCAACATGATTAAAACTTTGCATGATTGGATAGGTATGAAATATTTATTTGAAAATGGAATTAATTTTATTTTTAAACGTTGGAAAATATATCGGATTATCTCATAATTCATGTCGTTTATAATGAAAATTGAAACATTTTTAAACACGAAGAGATTGTTACTGTAATATGATACAATCGAAGAATAAACATTTATCCTTTTTAAATAAATTTATAGACAATGAGTAAGTAAACATAAAATTCTGTATTTTGTGGTTTAAACAAATAAATAATCTTATAATTTCTAAATAGAAGATTTTTTTATACAAATTATGTATTTGATGTCAGAAAGTATCAGAGAGTTTAAAATTGATGATTTGTGTTTAGAGAGATTTGTGTTTGAATTTTATGAAGATATTCTATTAATATTACCGAAAATTGAATCTTTGTTGTTAATATAATTGATTATAAAGAGGAAAATTGAAAAATCAGTACCATATGAATGAAGTCAATTGAATTTGTTACAACATATAAACCTTTTTTCATCTTTGATTAGCTTTTTCCTTTTTTAAAAATACAATAAACTTGAATTAGATTACCAAAGATAGTGAAAAGTTAATTTATGTTATTGTTAAACAATATGAAGCAGAAACGACAATATACTGGTATTTTGTATAGTAAAAAATAGAAGCAGTTTCGTACTATCTCATGATAAATTTATTTCAATTATAGAAAAGATGTAATTTTACAATAAAAAAGTCAAATCGTATAAGACAGAAGTAACAGTTAACAAAATTAAATTATTGAACTGAGAATCTTGGGAATATCTATCTTATTCTTCAGATCTAGATATATTGATATTCTAAGGTCTGATTAATATCTAAAAAATATTAACATAGTGACTCAAAATGTATTCGAAAGATTTATAGTTTCAAAAAAATTGTTAAAAAAAATAAATTGATAAATAGAATCAACAATATTGTAAATAATGATATGTAATATCACTGATTAAAATTATCTTTTTTTTTTAAAAAAAACGATGAAAATGACCTTCAGAAGCGACATTATTTATGAGATGACTCGATGTAATTAATTAAAAATAGTGTGAATGAAATACAATTCTGCTCCAACTTCATAAAATATGGATAAATGAAAAAGGAGAGAATACAGATCGTAATTAAAACACAATACAAAATTTATATTGATAAGTTTATAAATGAATTGTTTTAGACAACATATTTCATTTATTATCTTAAGTTTTTATGTCTAAATGTATAGATTTTAAACATTCTATTGTATATTTTCCTGTTTTTAGAAAGAAATATTTTACATCTGTTAATTATTTAAAATGATTAAATAGCAAATGCAACTTTATGACAAAAAATGTTTTTTTTTCAACGTATAAATATGCAAATGTTTCATTTTTTTAAAAATATTTCAAAAATGAAAATATTTTAATCGAAATTCAATTTAAGCATCATAAAATAAATGCTTATATTTTAAGTGAATTGAAACCATTATATTTCCTTAAAATTACTCTATCTTGCACTCAAAAACTTCAAAAATTAACGAAATAAGTAGAAGTCAAATGAAGTATTGTTTAGAGAGTAGACCGTGCAAGACAGGTCTTCCCATTGTAACTTTATTAGAGTTTTCTGAGTCAGCAATGTAATATGTGGCCTAGATAGATTACTAAAAAGAAAAGTGATATTATTTTATTTTTTCACAGAATATATCTATTTTTGAATAAGTGCCTCAATTTTGCAATCATTACTTGGTCCAATTGCAACAACTTTTAATAACAACTCCATACATATTCTACCAGAAATATAAGATTAATTTGTATTCGTAGAAACCTCCTTATAGGCTTTAAGTAGGATTTACTCACGATTTTTCGCATATTTTTCATTTATATCTATGTTTTTTTTTTAATATCAAAGACTCTTTTGTCGATATCAATTGAACAAACCAAAGCAAATGTTGGTCTGATAAGCAATAGAAAACTAACAGTTTATGTGAAACTCATTTCTACTTTTTTTTGGATTTTTTGCTAAATGTAATTCCATTATATCTAATTTTCCTTCAGTAACGCTTGTAGACATTTGTTTCATTTCCTGCAGTCACCTAGAACACTCTTTATCTTTCAAATATAAGTTTTTATTTTTAAATTGCCAAAATCAGTTACTATTTTAACTTTCAGGTACGGCATCTCTGCCATAAATTCAGTAAATTATTCTAGTTAGTTTTAAAATTATTCTACATGCATCTTATTTGATTCCGTTTTTAGATGAACTGAGAATATGTTTATGAGAACAGTAAATTTTATCACACGTTAATTTTTGTTCAGATTTATCTCTATTAATAAAATCAAAAATAATTTTCAACAAAGATGGAAACTTCTAATAGATTCTTTATAATCTCAAGTGTATCTTTTTCTATAAAAAGACTTATACTTTATGTTTCAAAAATAATATATATATATATTATATTATATATTCAATTATTTAGACACACATTTTTTCACTTCCTTTTGTTATGACACTATCTCTTCATAAAAGATATTTCACACAAAGGTATTATCAATATATGTGTCAGTTCGATAGCTTCTTATTGAAAATATGTTATGATAAGACATTTATTTCAAGACAAGGAGACTGATCTCATTTTAAAATGGCACAATGCTTTCAAGATCCTTTTTTCCTGTCAACTTCACTTATTTGATGGTTGACTGTTATATGGAATTAACTTCTTTGTCGGGTTTCAGTTCGTAGAAATCAATATTGATTATAGATTTGAAAATATCACTAATGATATTTTTTTATATTAATTTTTAATCTTGATTGTTTTTTTAACATTTATTAAATTAAATGTTTATAAATAAATTAAATATTTTTTAATATATTTTTTCATTTTCAATACTTATTCTCGGTTCTTATTTAGCTGTAATAAAAAGCATGAACTAAAAATCAACATTCAAGACTAGCAAATTCAATTTTTAAAATATTTCTCTGAAATTAACTATTTATAAATAATTTAGTATGGTTCATACACATGGTTCTTATTTTACTTTTCAATGAATTAATGTACTTATTTTTCACAAATAAATCATTCTTCATTAAATCCAATTTTTATAAAAAGTGTAATAATCACTTATTGTTTTTTCCGGTTATATACATTTTTAAAATAATGCTATTATCTTTATAGTGCATCTTTATAGAATGATTATAAACACTAAAGCAAATAATATCCACTTTAATTATTTGAAAAATCTAATTTATTATTCATTTTTCAAGACAATTTCTTATAGTCATAACCACCCATTTTTATGAAAAGATTTTTATAATCGTGAGATGTTATTTAATTTTACCTCGTTAATATTTTATTATTGTTTAAAATATTTTTTTAAATAAAATTAAAAACAATTAAAACCATATTACAGTACGATAATAAAAACTCGGTCTAAAACAGGTATATAAATTACTTTCACGTCGGTTATTCAAATCGAGTTATTACATTCTTACAGAATTTATTTTCTCCTTAACGAAAAAGTCTTCAGATGTTGATGTAGATATAAAATTAAGATAAACACGTAATAAAATTTAAATAACGCTCAAGTTTAAATAAAAGTTCAACGCGACGAGTTCATGGAATCGATGAAGTTGACATAATTTAAAACACCTAATCATTTTTCATATATTTTCCACCGGATCATATTTAATGTTGTATTAAATTATTGAATAATTTATTGTATATTTTATACCGTTTATGTTGAATATTTAATTTATACGGGAAGTTATAAGAAATTTTATTGTTTGAAAATTTATCGAATTTTTATTTTCAAATAATTAATAGAAAATTATATATTTTTTAAAAAATATATTAAGGAATATTTCAATAGTGATAATCAATTTATTTATTTATATTTTTTAAATTATTTTTTTCCACATATATTTATGAAATAATATCTTGTAAAATTCCAAAAAGAATCAAATGATAATTATTACTCACTTACATAAATAATTTAAAATTAGGGAATGATTTATATAAATCAACAATTTTAATTTTTAACAATATTATGCTAAACAAAATCTTTTTCTCAATCTTTAATTTCAATAACTCAATTTGTGTTGAAACAATTCCAATGTATTTTTTGCTCTTTTTGGTCATTTATTTTAAATTAAAATTAAAATTTTCTATTACTTTTATGTTATTTTAATTTTTTGTAATATATTTATTTTATCTTTTATTATTATTTCAAACATATTTTTTTATACTTATTCATTAGTTTTAAATTTAAAATAAAAATGTATTAAAGAAACAATATAATATCTTTAAAAACTGAAACATGGATGTTAATGGAAGAAAACTTTTAAAAAATAAAAAAATACATGAAAAATCAATCATAAGATCTATGTTTTGAATTACACTTGAAGATATTATTAATTGGAAACAAATTTAAAAGTTTTAGATCGTCTAGTAAAAAATAAATAAATATAAATAGGGTCATCCAAATGTGACGCCTAGATTTGTGTTCAATTAAAAGAAACTATACACATGTTTCTCTATGCACCACCATATACACATGTTTCTTTTTAATAAAACATAAATCTAGGCGTCACATTTGGATGACTCTATACAAAGGCACATAAACAATAAGGAATAAGATTTTAGTATCATTTTTTTAATAATGAAACAGAAATACTAAATATTTTTATATAAGATGAAAAGATGATAACAAGAGAAGACTAATTAAAAATATACAACTTAAATTATCTTGAAGAAATATGAGATTCATATATTCATGTATGTATGTGTTTATATGTATGTATATGTATTTCATCATTATCATCATCAATATCTGTGTAGAACATTTGCCTCTGAAATTACTAGTTCAAAATATTTTTTCTTGTTAACTTTCTGTAATATATATATATATATATATATATGTATTATAAAACAAATATTAATAGAATTGGACATAAAAAATTGTGACAATTTAAAATTTTGCGTCTATTATCATCACAATAGAACCAAATCCTTATTATTCCAAGCAGTCATGTTTATTATAGTCTCTCTCTCTCTCTCTCTCTCTCTCTCTCTCTCTCTCTCTCTCTCTCTCTATATATATATATATATATATATATATATATATATATATATATATATATATATATATATGACACATACCTCAGAAATTAATTATATACGTTACGGTTTCTCTTCATGCTTTTTCCGCTTTGTATATGTAATGACGTTTAATTATCTGACGAGTTAAAGAAAGAATACGTACTTTTTTCAAAAAAAAATCTGTCATTAAGGAAGCACGTAACAGAACATCCCTTCGTTTTCCTTCATTTATTTCCAAACGATGCGTCAAACTTAAAAAGCAATTTCGTTACTGCTCCCAAACGAATAAGAAAACAATAAAGTAAGATGACTTGGTAATAATATACTTGCTAATTTATAATTGACAAGAGATTTAGCAAGAATGTAGCGCTATGAATAATAATTTTTATATAAAATATCAACTGGTATAAAAGTTTGTTTTTGAAATATTTCGTTAATCAAGGAATAATGTAATTTAAAAGATAAGAGAAGTTTTCATAAAATTATGTTTATTTTATAAAAGGAACAATTTTGTTTATATTTGGTTATTTACTGTTAATTTATTTGATAGTTATTGAATTTAAACGAAAATTGATCAAAAAAAAAATAGATATTGATAAAAAAGTCATATCTTATTTTGATCATAAACTAATCTTTTTCAATACTTGAATCCTTATTTCAGAAATAAATTATTTTGAGTTCAAATGATTGAAATCGAAATTTTTTAACAATTTTTATAAAAGGTATGTTTTATTTAGATAAACTATTTTTATTATTATTTTTTTCAAAAAAAGACTGTTAATGGAGAATATGCTATGAAATAATTTTTAATTTGTTGAAATTAAATCAATTTAACATAATTACAAAATTGAACATTCTATCCAGTACAATTATAAATAATTTAAGTGAATGCTTTACGTCTCAAGGGAAAGTTCAAATTGAAATTACAAAAAAAAATGTTAAATATTAAATTAGATTGCTAAGACGATTATGATTTGAAGAAAATCTTCGAAAATACT